>PVIA01014388.1:0-27322 GCA_004024845.1 Tonatia bakeri
AGGGAGTCCCACAATGTTATTTTATTATAATGCTATTATAATGAATCAGGGGTAGTGCGCAGGCGCATTCCATGATTCAAAGTTATCCCGGAAAACAGGAACAACCAGTCTTAGGGGGTCTTTGTCATGTATGGATGTTTTCTTCATCCAAGCCCTGCGGGGCTCCTGGAGTTCCCTTCCTGACTGTCTCCTGCCTCAATACTACTTGTACATGCGCAGTAAAAGCCACCAAAACTAGCCCGGAAGGATCTGCCCTGTAAGAATAGAGTCCCTCCAGCCCATGAGGTCAGTCTCTGCTTGGAGCTAGCCTGCTCCCATGTTTTCTTCTGTGAACTCTGGGTGTTCGGTTCAATTCTTTGTCCCGATCACTAAGAACCTGGTTACCTGTGCACACCTGTGACAGTTTGGGACAAAACAGTCGAGGTGTCACTTAGACACCCAGTGGTGAAGTTAAGCACAGAGTAGGACCCAGGAATTTGAAGAGTATGGGAGAGGGTAGGCTGGAGACCGCATTTGAGAATCAGCAGCACTTAGAAGTCGTTAGACCCAAAAGCCTGGTGGGGTCATTCATGGTGATCCCTGGGGTTTTGCAGACATTAAGAAGTCATTGCCATAAAAAAAAAAATTACGTTTAAGACAGGGAGGCAATTTGGGGAAAGAGCTTGGAGTTTGCAGAGATGCTTTGGGATGGCAGTAACATTCTAGTTCTTGAGCTGGATGGTGATTCTATGGGTGTTTGCTTTTAATTAGCTTAAAATGCCCATATTTATATTTTATGCCCTTTGGAGAAAATAGATCATATGTCATAACTTTTAAAATTTTTAGATAGATAGATAGATATCTGCCTAATAAGAAAAATGAGGAGAATGAGACTGAGGGCCAGAAATTATTCATGTTGAGCCACGGGGAGCTGCTTTTTAAAAAATTTATTTGTCTATTATTATTTGTTATTATTATTGTTTACTTCAGCTCAGGAACCTCAGTGATTCTTTAAGAGGAAATGATTCCAGTTCTCAAGGTAGAAGCTGTGTGGAGAGAGGGGCCACGTTCAAAGGCGGATGATGCTGCATTGGCTGGAGCATCCCCACTGCGGTCTCCTGACGACCCAGGAGGCTGGTCACCTCGGACTGCAGCACGTCCCTCGGCTGGCTCCTCTCTCCACAGTCACACCGATAACAACGGAGCAACTTCCCGTCTTTACAGCACTGCACGTTTCACTTCTTTTACCTTCTCAGCAGCTCTGTGAGGGGGCAGGGAAGGTATAACTATTGCTTGATGTACAAGAAAGAACATTGAGATAAAGAGCTGGGAGGGGACTTTGTTATCTGATGCAACCCCTTCTTTCCTGAGGAGAAAACCTGGGGCTGAAACCCAAGTGGCCAGCACCCCTGGAGCGCCACAATGCAGGTCTGTCTGCTGGGGAAAGCAGCTCAAGAGACTGAAGCCAGCCAAGCCTGGCGTCTCCCCTGCCTCTCCTCCATCCTCCTTAAAACTGTCAAGGGGAAAAAAAAGAAAAGAAAATCTTGTCTTCTCTACAATTATTAATAATACTGTTTATGTGTATGGTAAAAAAAGAACTATCTCAATTTTTTCACAATCATGTGGTCTGGGAAAATATTTGATATTAAAGCTGGTTTAAATTTAATTGATATATTTTTAAGTTATTAACATAAAATATATGTTTTGCCTGGGTTTGCAAAAATAAATCATGTTATTTAGCTCTGTTACAAAATATGTCAAGAAAACGGTTTAGGTAATAATTGACTTTAAAATTTCATAAAATTGTTAAGAACTAATAAATAGATAAAATTAAAATAAAAAGTTTTGATAAGGCTTTTCAATGATAATTATAAATATACCTAAACATAGTTTTCCAAAGTCTTTGGTAATTTAGAACTTTGGAGTTTTGTTGGGTTAAATGATAAAATTTATTAAATATCTAGACATGAGTATTTTATTTAAGTTTTTTAAAGATTTTAGTCCTGACTGGTGTGGCTCAGTGGATTGAGTGCCTGCCTGCAAAGCAAAGGGACACCGGTTCAATTCCCAGTCAGGGCACATGCCTGGGTTGTAGGCCAGGTCCCCAGTAGGGGGTGCACAAGAGGCAACCACACATTGATGTTTCTCTCCCTCTCTTTCTCCCTCCCTTCCCTTCTCTAAAAATAAATGAAGTCTTTTTTAAAAAAGATTCATTTGTTAACTTTCAGACAAAGGGGTGGGGAGGAAA
Source organism: Tonatia bakeri (assembly GCA_004024845.1). Lineage (NCBI taxonomy): Eukaryota > Metazoa > Chordata > Mammalia > Chiroptera > Phyllostomidae > Tonatia > Tonatia bakeri. The sequence goes on from PVIA01014388.1 coordinate 2,228, forward strand.
GATTATCTGAAACATCATATTTTTAAGTATATTTAATTGATTACAGTTTTCCCAGTTTCCCGCCCTTATCCCCCCTCCACCCTGCATCCCCCAACCCTCCAGCATCCCCCTGCTTAGTTCATGTCCATGGGTTGTACCTATAAGTTCTTTGAGTCCTCTGTTTCCTATACCATTTTTGACGTCTCCCTGCCTAATGCCTACCAATTATGCTTCTTCTTTCCTGTACCTTTTACCCCCTATTCCTCCTCTCTCCCTCCCCACTGGAATCCCTCCACATGATGTCCATTTCTCTGATTCTGTCCCTGTTCCAGTTGTTTGCTTAGTGTTTTTTTCCTTTTCTTTTAGATTCATTTGTTGATAGTTGTGAGTTTGTTGCCATTTTACTGTTCATAGTTTTTATCTTCTTTTTCCTAGATAAGTCCCTTTAACATTTCATATAATAATGGTTTGGTGATGATGGACTCCTTTAACTTGACCTTATCTGGGAAGCACTTTATCTGATCTTCCATTCTAAATGAAAGTCTTGTTGGGTAGAGTAATCTGGGATGTAGGTCCTTGCCTTTCATGACTTCGAATACTTCTTTCCAGCTCCTTCTTGCCTGCAAGGTCTCTTTTGAGAAATCAGCTGACAGTCTGATGGGAACTCCTTTGTAGGTTACTGTCTCCTTGCCTCTTGCTACTTTTAGGATTTTCTCTTTGTCTTTCATCTTGGGTAACTTAATGATGATGTGCCTTGGTGTGTTCCTCTTTGGGTCCAACTTCTTTGGGACTCTCTGGGCTTCCTGGACTTCCTGGAAGTCTATTTCCTTCACCAGATTGGGGAAGTTTTCCTTCATTATTTGTTCAAATAAGTTTTCAATTTCTTGCTGTTGTTCTTCTCCTTCTGGCACCCCTATACTTCAGATATTGGAACATTTCAGGTTGTCCCAGAGGTTCCAAACTTTCTCTTTATTTTTTTGAATTCTTATTTCTTCATTCTGTTCCAGTTGGATGTTTATTTCTTCCCTTTGTTCCAAATCATTGCTTTGAGTCCTGGTCTCCTTCCTGTCACTGTTGGTTTCCTGAATATTTTGCTTTATTTCATTTTGGGTGTCTTTCATTTGTTTTTTCATTTTTCAACCAAGCTCAATCAGTTCTGTGAGCATTTCGATTACCAGGGCTTTAAATTCTCCATCAGTTAGGCTGGCAATGTCCTCATAGCTTCATTCTCTTTCTGAGGTTTTGCTCTGTTCTTTCATTTGGGCTGTGTTTCTCTGTCTCGGCGCACCGGTCTGGTGGCTCTGGTTGACTGTTTCTTTAATTCCTTGGTTGTTGGAGTTCCATGCAGTTTGATTTTCTGGCATTTCCGGTTGTTTATTGGCTTTAGATTGGTCATTATCCTCCTTTTGGTTGTGTGAGGAAGCAAAGGATTTCTACCTACGCCTCTATCTTGGCCGGAGCTCCCATATTTTCTAATTGGACGGATTACTAGAATTCATGTAATAACTGGATTTATAGAAATACTGACAAATAATCAGGATAAACAAAAACTGATTGTGAGACAGAATAAACTGCAGATAATTGTAACTTTTGTTTAAAATATTGCTAATTTTTAATCTTTTTGTTTTTCAGACATAAAGAAACTTGTTTTTTCTCCTTTTTTAGATTATTTATTTAGTTTTACAGAGGGGGAAAGGGAGGAGAAAGAGAGGAGAGGAACATCAGTGTGTGGTTGCCTCTCACACACCCCTCACTGGGAACCTGGCCCACAACCCAGGCAGTGTCCTGACTGGGGATCGAAGCAGCAACCCTTTGGTTTGAAGGTCCATGCTCAAGCCACTGAGCCACACCAGCCGGGGTGAAACTTGTGCAATTTGGTAAATTATACTTTCATAAACAATATCGAGGCATTTATATTTTTCTCCCTACTTGATCTCTCTGGCATTTAGAAACTCTTAATAAGTAAATAATATTATTTCCATGATGATATGTTTATTTACATATATCCAAAAGGAATCTGATTTCTTCATAACAGGACACATAAAGTCGGTTTCCAATTGTGATTTTGTTAAGGCTTTGACTGAAATGTCACATCTGAGAGAGACATGCCTAAACTCTACATGACAGCAAAAGTTTTAAAGAATGGAAATTGACTTTGAAACTGAAAAAAGCTCCTTGGAAAAATGGCCTCGTACCTTCCTTATTCATAAGTTTCAAGATAGTCTTTCCAGATAGGGAACAAAGGTTACTTTTCCAACAATGACAAGGAAGAACCTCAAGACATTTTGGGAGCCTCGAGCACTTGAGAAACTCACCCAAAGTTAGATATTACAGGCAAAGCCTGAAGAAACTGGATGGCTTGGCTTCTCTCCCCTGTGGGGCTCATTAAGTAAAGCTCAGTCTGGAGATTTCTGGGAAGATCCCATGAAGCCCACAGGCAGAGCCTGTGTGATCGATGGCTGTCCCTGCCGCGTTTATCTGGATAATCAGGCCACGTTGAAAATGCACTTGGTGCAGGAAATGAATTGGTCTTGATTTGACTTTTTAATAAAAATGAGGCTAATTTTAGGGAGAGAAATTGTGTTTCATTGAATTTCAGAATACCCAGTTATAGATATTAAACTCTAGTTCAGTCAATTGCTTCAAAGTTTCATTTTTCACTTATGTGCAGGCAAAGTCAGAACAAAGACAGTACACCTGGTGCAGAAGGTCACCAAGGCAGAGAGCTCAGGTGCCTCACACAGGCATGAGAAAGAGAAATAAATAAAAAGAGGCACACGGGCAGACAGTGAAACGGAACAGTGACTCAGGGAATGACTGAGGGCCCAGGGGCTCCCCTAGACACCTCCTGACTGATCGTGATTTCCCCACAGGGGCCTCAGATATGACTGAGAACAGGGAACAAATTAATTGACTTTTAATAGACACCGGAGCCACATACTGCTTATCAAACAGCAAATTAACTTAAAAAATAATGAAACCCTACAACAGTCTTGGTCATAGGGATAACAAGACAAATGCAGCAACAAGCTTCCCTCCAGCTTTTCAGATTCCATCCCTCCACTAGGCTGGGACTTGCTCTGTAAATTGCCCACCCAAGTAACCTTCCTCTTGAAAGGCAGCAACCTCGCCTGCAGGTCCCACCAGCACAGGCACTCCAACTCCATGCTTTTAACCTGTTCAGAGACCCAGAAGAGAACTGTTCCCTCCTGAGGTCAACAAGCAGACAGATGAGACTTCAGTGGGGAGGAACTACCCATCCACATGTACTTCAGAATCTCTCCAAGAGATCTTTATGTACTTCAAAGATTTTTTTTTAATTTTTTTTTTAAGATTTTATTTATTTATTTTCAGAGAGGGAGGGAGAGAGAGAGAGAGAAACATCAATGTGTGGTTGCTGGAGGCTGTGGCCTGCAACCCAGGCATGTGCCCTGACTGGGAATCGAACCTGCGATGCTTTGGTTCATAGCCCGTGCTCAATCCACTGAGCTACGCCAGCCAGGGCTACTTCAAAGATTTTTATATACTTATTTAGAGGGGAAGGGATGGAGAAAGAGAGGGAGAGAAACATCAATGTGTGGTTGCCTCTGACATGACCCACTGGGGACCTGGCCCGCAACCCAGGCATGCGCCCTGACTGAAGGTCGAACCCACGATGCTTTGGTTCACAGCCTGCACTCAATCCACTGAGCTACGCCAGCCAGGGCACTCTCTCTAAGACTTTACTCACTGTAGCCAGTGAAACTGCCAGCGCACTTGGTGATATTAAAAAATGTCAGGACTGTCTAGCCACAGCTGGCTTGTGCAGTTGAGTTGCCTTGGACTCCACACTAGCAGAACAAGGAGGAGTCCACACGGCCATTGACTCCACTCATTTTACCAACAGTGACACCCACTCAGGTGGAAGGAAGCATCACCAATCAGGCAGCAAGCTACCTGGCTTCAGCAGGCTTCACACCCCTCTCTGTGAGGGGACTAAAGATTGATTCATGTGTCTACATTCATGGATACCTCAAGGATCAGGTCCATACTACGAGAGATTTTTAATTTAGTTTTAACTATTCTTTTCTTTATCATCTTGTCTTTATTGTTCGAAGCTCTTTATAAAGGCTTGTTTTTCCCACACCAGAAAAATTGTATCTACTCAAAGTCACCTCTAAAAAATGTATCTACTTTTAACTCACGAAATTTTGTTTTACAACAGGCTCAAGCTTTTCATTCCCCCAGAGAATTCAGAGGATGTCAGTCACTCCGTAGAAATAGAGAAAAATATGACAGTGGGGAGTTGTAACAGGGAATAAAAAACTGCACATCACTCTGACCTGCTATGAAATGGAATTAGAGTAAAATGTACCAACAAACTCACAGAAGATTCACGTGTTAAAAGTGTCCTTGTAAGTATTTTGTAGATGTCAGCAGTTGCAGCTCCTGTTTAACCGAGGAACGACCTTGACCCCAAGAAATGGGGCAAGTGTCAGTGACTCACACCCGAACCAGTAGAAATGCCGCCCGTGCGCCCTGCCCCCAGAGTCAGCAGTGAAACTGCGGAGGGAGCAGGATCTACGTGATGAGCACACAGGAGATGACATGAAACCGCCCGAGAGCAGAGCTGGGAACCTGTGTCACCAGAAATTCCTGAGTTCCCCTCTTCCCACGGTTCTCTGTCAGCTAGCTAGGACGCCTGCAATACTAAGATGGGCTTTGAGATGGGAGTCCCCGTCTTCCAGGTGGCTGGCACCTGAACAAAATGACTTTCCTGACATCAGCTCCTGCCCCTCGAGTATTGCCTTTTGAAGTGGCAGGCAACAGGACCTGTGTTCAGTGGCTTGTGTAAAAAGTCAGACTTGTGCTGGCTGGTGTAGCTCAGTGGATTGAGCGCGGGCTGCAAACCAAAGCATTGCAGGTTCGATTCCCAGTCAGGGCACATGCCTGGGTTGCAGGCCATGGGCCATAGCATCTGCACATTGATGTTTCTCTCTCTCTCTTTCTCCCTCCCTTCCCTATCTGAAAATAAATAAAAGTCAGACTTGTGAAGGGTTCAGAAAGTGGAATTTTCCGTGTCCAAGTGGGGTTACTTCCTCCTGTCAGGTTGTTTGGCAGCTATGTCCGAACCTGTACTGTGGGGGCAAAATGGTGGTGTTCCTCATTACCATCACCTCAGGAAAGTGGTGCAGTGGCCAAACTGTGACCAACTGTACATCAAACAATAGCTTCAACCTCTTATACCCACCTGGTCTCAGTTTGGTGTCCTGACCACCTGCAAGGTTTCTATTCTTGCGTCTAAATCTCTGTGTTGTCTGAAGCTCAGGCTGCTGACACCAAACACCACAGACTGAGTGGCTTAGACACCAGACATTTATTTCTCACAGTTCTGGAGGCTGGAAGTTCAAGATCAAGGTGCCTGCAGATTTGGATCCTGGCGAGGACCTGCTTCCTGGCTTCCAGATGGCAACCTTCTTGCTCTGCCTTCATATAGGGGGAAGAGAGAGAGCTGTGGTCTCTCTTCCTCTTCTTATAAGGCCGCAAATCCCATCATGAGGGCCCCACCCTCATGACCTCATCTAACCCTGAACAAAACGACTACCTCCCACAGGCTCTGCCCAGACACCGTCACTCTGGGACTTGGGACTTGGAGCACAAATTTAGGGAGACACAATTCAGTCCACAGTGGTGTTCCTGCCATTTTGGTGACTAGCTCTGTTGGGGTTGTGGGGGCCATTTCTCTGATGCATAATCCTTCTGAATCTCTTATCCCCTCCAGATATTTACAACAAGGTGAGGGCCCTGTGGGCTTATCCTGGGCCTTCTCTCTCGGGACCGGGGGCTGGCGGGCAGAGCAGGATTTGTGACTCGCCCTCCTCCCCTGGGGTGCTGAACTGAGTCTGGGCATGCAGAGCCTCGTGAATGCCCTGGCTGGAATGAACAGTCAGGCTGTGTCCTCAGCCAACCCTGAGTGACCTGGGCAGGCCGCTCGAAGGCTTTCTGGGAGACGGCAAGGCTTTCCAGGGCTGCGGCCTGGAGTGAGGGCCCTGCCAGATGCCAACGCTTCATTGCAGAAAAGCTTCCGTTTTGTCTGCACCCCGCTCCCCGCCCTGTTTTGGCTGCACCTTTAAGACAAGGTGGTCAGAACTGGCAGAAACCAGATGTCTGGAAATGCTATTTGGACCAGTGTTTTGGGTTTTTTTTCCCCCTGTAAATGACTGTGCTAGATGAGTCTCCCTCTTAGCAGGAGACTTCACTGGTGGAGGGGGCCAGTGGGAAGTGAGATGAGCAGCAAAGTTAGGTGGGCAAAGCCTCTCTTCAGAACCTGCCCCGTGTTCTGTGCCTTTGCCAAGTGTCCAGGGTCCGTCCTATGCCCAGCCGTGTGCCACCAGTTCCCAGATGTCCAGGGCTCCTCCCTGAGCAAGGATTATGCTGGTTTCCAAGGTCTGTCTTTCTTTCTGTCGTCACTCAGCCTGGAAAGCTCTGCCTCTCCTACCCTGGTCTCACGCCCCTCCCCCACTCTCCTGTCCCTCTGATCTCTGTTCACTGCCAGGCATTTTGAACGGAATCTCACGTGACTTTGTATTGCTATTTACTTTCTATGCTACCTCTCCCAAATCACAGTGTTAGCCCCTTGAGCACTGTGCTAAGCTTTATTCCGAGTGCACACACGGAGCCAGGAAGGTGTGGTGCCACTCCAGGTGCTGGGAAGCAGGAGAAGTTACTGCAAGGGCAGAGCGGCTTCCAGCCAAAGCTCTGGTCAGAAGTGGCAGGTTACCGTGTAAAACAGACTTCCCCTTTCCTAGGCCTTTCTTCTGCGCGGAACGGAAAGGATAGCCTTGCCCTGATCTTTTCCTTAGAGAAGGCTATGAGACCCTTTGAGCTCCCCAGATAAATTGTTTGTACCCTTGGACGTGCTATTAAATATAAAAACAAGTACTTCCTGGAGAAAAGGCGGAATCCTACCAGCTCCTGAGGGCACGCGTGCAGTTTGCCACTGTGCCTTCTTACCGGATATGGCATTCCCCTGCGGGCTGGGGGATCTCGGTCTGGATCTGGTTCCAGCACTGCTGCCAACCTGCCGAGGGGCCGCGGTCCGGACGACAGCTTTCTGGGTTTCTGTTTCCACGTCTGTAAGCAAGATGTTTGGACAGAACGTTCTCTTAAAACCTGTTAGTTTTGTAACTTGGCCTTGAAAACTGCAAACGCGCAATGCAATGTGAGATGTGGGTCACGAGGGGGCGCTGCCTCCTAGGAGAAAGTGTGAGTTGGCCCCAAGCAGTTTAATAAGAGGTTCACACAATTAAGAAAGTTGTGATAGAAGGCCACAGTCCTCACACCCTGGAATGCGTCCCTAAGAAGTCACCCCTGTGGCCCTGGACCGGGAAGGGGCGGGCAAGAGGCTGCTGCCTCCCCTCCAGCTCTGGCTTACCCAGTGCCGTGCCTTTGTTCAGGGGGAGTGGGATTTGAACTCACGTCCTCTGACTGTGGAAGCGTGCTCTGAATCCACGGTGTGGTTTTGCCTCTGCAGCGGCACAGGACCTGGAGACGCGTGGTGGCACATCCGAACTTAGGGACACAAAGCCTACGGTCATGATTTTATTTCACCTAGAGCAGAGGTCTGCTGCTTTCCTCAGGTGGTGTCCCGGGTCTTCGGTTCAATTCAACAACAGCACGTCAATGAACTGCCCTGAGCGAGCCTAAGCTGAAGACTTACTTTTCTCTTGGGATGGGCATGGTAAGGTACAGAGGTACTTGCTGTGGCCTGCAGTGTGCGTCCACTAAGTACTTGCAGGACGGGTCAGGTGCCCTTTAACCTCCCCAGCTTGACCACTCACCAGCCTTGTGGCTCTGCGAAAATTACCTGGTGTCTCTGAGTCTCGGCTTTCTGCTCTGTAACAATTAGCGGAAACCCTGTAATAGCTGCTCAATGGATGTTGCTCTCTGAAGGATAAGTGTCCCAGAGTGTTTCATGCTGATAGAAAGCTCTAAACAGCTGGCTGTCTAACCGTAGGGAAATGATGCCCCAGAACCAGGCCGTTTTAGACCCTGAGCTGTCTAGAACCATGAAAAGCACATTGGAAAATGCACACAAAATGAAATAGTTAAAAATTGGAAAAGCTGGGCACAAAAACTATCTACTTTGGTTTTAAAAATATCCTGAAGGAAATACTCCAAAATGTTATGTGTTTATTTACTCATGAATTTTCCACAAGGAGTTTGTTTTTTTTTTGTTTTTCCCAGAATCAGGCAAAACATTATTTACAAAGTTCTTTTCATTTTATTGGTTAATACTTTAGCAGGAAAGATAAGACTAGGGGTGGAGGGATTAGAGAAAAGTGTGAGGGGAGAGGACAGAGCTCCGTTCCACTGGGTTTTTGTTGTTGTTGTTGTATTTTTTTTGACTTTCATTGTTATGGCTTTAATTTCCTTTAAAAAAAAACTTTCTGTAAGTTAAAATTAGCATCTTCACAAATACTAGCAGAATCACCAAATGTTAAGACCAAAACAAAAAAACATGATTAATGAAGAAGTTGAATGTTTATTATTAAACTTGTTTTCCTGCAGGGCGGCTGCTTCACTGAGTGGACACAGCACCAGCAAGTTCGTGTACTGCTAACTTAAGTTTGGTTTATCATCCCACATAGTAACAACTCATTAACCTTTCCTCCACTGCCAGTTGTTTCCAATGTAAAACTGGTTAAGTTCTTTGACCCCAACCCAGAGACTGACATGAGCAAGTTACAGTATTATATAAGGCTTAAGATAACAATGTTACCCTTGAAATAGCGGCACATAATTTTTCTAACTGGACCGAACCACAGATAACTTCAGGAACCCTGAGCATTGTAACAGTAGCCTAGCCTACAAATCATAGGGTGTTGTAAAAAAGATGCTAATTGTGCTTATCAGCATTCATTAGAAAGTTAAAGGGTATTTTCTTCCAATAGCATTGTTGTAACTTCTTTTTTTCATTGGTATGTCTAAAAGTTACTATTTTAAAACTTCTGCCTATTACTGATTTAAGACAACTATGCTGGATTCAGTGACTTCACCCTGCTTTGCTTAGGGGCTGCCGTTTCCACTTCTCAGTAGGTTGTAGGTGTGTCTCAGATGCTCCTTCACTGACTGGTCGGTCCTTCTGGTTCTGAAGGGCACTCGGTGTCATCCTCTTCAGTTGGCCACCTGCGTAACAAGATTTGTTGACAAGTCCCAGATGTTCTGCAAGAGCTTCATTAATTTCTGTTACTTTTCCTGTCAGAGGAGAATAGAGTTCACCAGCAGCTTTCATTTTCAAAAGCACCAAACTCATCTTGTTTGTTCAATTTTGTCCCAATTTCAGGCAGACTAAACCACATCCACCAAAGTTCCCTGGGCAAAATTGAGCATTCCCCCTGTTCCAGTACCATTTTCTGTTGTTAGCCATTCGTGTTTCTCTGTGAATTTACGCAGACAGCAGACTGGGGCCAGTGTGCAGGCCCCAGGGCCCCTGCAGACAGGGCTCAGTGGGGGCAGAAGCAGCCCGTTCACGCTGCACCGTGGGCACAGCTCCACGGGCTTTTAGTGAGCGTTTGCTATGTGCAGACTCAGTGTAAGGTGTTGATGGAAGGCAGAGCAAGATCTGGAAGAACTGGATATTGCTGGGCAGACAGGCGAGGGGATGGGGTGTGCAAAGGCCCTGGTGTGGAATAGGAGGCGTGGAGGACAGCACGCAGGGCCTGCGGAGGAGAAGAGAGGACGCAGCTGGGAGATGAGCAGGCTGGAGACGGACTGTCAGCTGTGTCAAAGGGTCCGGACTACAGCCTGGGGACCCCAGAGGTACTGTGGGTTTGGTTTTTTTTTTCAGTTGAAATTTTTATTGAGGTAATTGTGGATTCACACACAGTTGTAAGACATAATACAGGCAGATCCCTCATACACTTGGTCCATTTCCCCCCAATGGTGACATTATGCAAAACTATAGGACAATATTACAACCTATAGGACAACATTGACACAGAGGCAATCACTGATCTTACTCAGATTTCCCATTTTACCTGCACTGGTGCATGTGTGCATTAAGTTCTCTATGACTTTATCACCTGTGCAGGTTGTCACCTGTGCATCGCCCACTGCAGCTAAGATATTGAACAGTTCCAACTCCACAGGAACTTTTACAGCCCCACTCACCTCCCTCCTACCTGTCCCTCCACTGCCCACTACTAGTCCAGGGGATCGATTCAGTGAGCCAGCTAAGCAGGAGGGCCCTGAGAAGACCCCGTTTCTGCCTGGCAGACTTCACAGGCATTGGGGTGGGCTGTGATTAGGTGCCAAGTTTGGGACTTGCTAGGTTAGCTGTGGCCATGAGAATGTCCAGAAGGCCAAGATGATTCCAGCGGATTTGCAAATCTAGAGTGAGGGAGAAGTCTGAGCTGAGGCTGTGATCGAAGTGGGTTTGTTAGGGAGGGAGTGGAGTGAGGGAAGCGGGCTGAGGAAGGAGCCAGGGGAGGGTCCAGACCTGGCTGTTGACAGTCTACTTCTGGGTTCTGTCTGCACAGAGGCTCACAGACTGGAGCCTTGCTTTAAAGCTGTCTCTTCCCCAAACAACCTCCACCGCCAGGGGCTCTGACTGGTCCCAGGGATTGTGCCTTATTGGCCACCATAAAGCCAGAAGGTGACTACTGCTCTTCCCCCAAGGCACCCCATGTAAAAAGGGAGGCAGGCTTCAGACTCTGGTTCCCCTCCCATGTCCTCTTACTCTCAAGCCTCCTTGGGCCTGGTAGAAGTGGTGGCCAGCTTCCTGAGACCAAAGCCTTTAACTCACAAAGGAGAGAATGGATCCTCGGGGGAGAGAGACTTGGCAAAGGCCAGAGGTGTGATCTGCTGCAGGAAAGAAAGCTGCTGTTTCATGTTCGGAATCCACTTTCCCACTTGAGGAGAAACCCAGGAGAGATGGATGAAAGTTTCTGAACTCCTTCATTTATCAGGGTTTTTTAAAAAAGATTTTATTTATTTATTTTTAGAGACAGGGAAAGGGAGGAAGAGAGGGAGAGAAACATTGAATGGTTGCCTATTACACACCACCCACCTGGCCCCCCCCCCCACAACCCAGGCATATGCCCCTACTGGGAATCGAACCCACTATCTTTCAGGTTGCAAGTGGGCATTCAATCCATTGAGCCTCACCAGCCAAGGCCATTTATCAGTTTTTCATGAGTGTGTACTATGCGCCAGGCAGTGCTTGGCTCTCTGGACAGGGAACTGGATTAGTCTCCACTTTAATGACTGTGAGAACATCACAGGCTAAAATTCAGCAGTATTGAGGAGGTGAGGAGTAAAGGAATCTTCTAGAGAAAAGACTCCCCCCACCCCAGGTCCCGCTCTCCCCGCCCCGCTTCTTGGGCTTTGGAAACCTGGGCAGGAAGAGCCTCCGAGGGCTGCGCCACTAGCGCGCAGTCTCCGGATACAGCCTTCACCCGGGGAGTCACGCTCTCCGATTACAACAGGCCGGGCCAATGCAGCGGCTGCGCTCGGCGACGGGTGGGCCCGGGGAGGGGTTTGCTGTCCGACTCCTGTTAAAAGTACCGGGAAAAGCGTGAAGGACGTACTTCAGCCCGCGGCTCCCAGATCTCCGACCTCTCTCTCCAGCCGCCCCTCCTCTCGGGAACGGGGCTCGGCGGCGTGAGCGTGGAAAACCCGGCCCCAACCAAGCCAGGGCGACCCCTTCTACCAAGTAAGCGCGCTGCTTCCTGTGGCCTCCAGGGAGGGCAGCGGTTTGAGGGGAAGCGAGAGCGTCCTCGCGGGGTCTGCAGACTCCACTGCCCGCGAGGTCGTCTCTTCATTGTACTTGGGGTTCCCGGGGCGGGACTGAGGCACACATGGTGAAGGCTTTTTGCTCTGAGAGATTCGGGGTGTGCAGGGCAACGGATGCCCCTTCCCACTGGGGCGGACCCGCCCAGCCCCACCTCTCTGGAGCAGGGTCAGGCGATGCCGCTGGCGCACCCCAAGGAGTGGGGCGCTCGGTTCCTTGCCCGCCTGGGGCGCCTGCAGCCAGGCGGGACAGTGCCAGTCCAGGCTTAGTGTGCACTAGGTGCCCAGGGGCGGCAGCGACGGACCAGGGAACTGGGGCTGTGCTTGTGCCCGGAGCTCTGGCTTTGAGGGATGTGGGGTGCGCCGGGGACGGGGGTCGCACTGAGCTACAGATCTGGAGATGTTGAGCGCACTAGACCGGAGCAGGGTGTGGGCATGGGTGTGGGTCACTGGGGCTGAGCCTGGGAACGCCAGCGCCCAGTGCTTGGGACAGGGTTTTCTCCGCAGTCTTCCAGGAAGGTCTCGGTTGAGCGCCCGAACATCCTGAGTTCTGGGGGTGAGAGGTGCGCTTCGCATGCTAGGGGTGCACTCCCAAGTCACCCTGGCGAGCGGGGACCCGGAAACCTCTCTTGCCGTTACGTCAGAGAGGCCCTGGAGTGGGAAAGAACCAGCACAAACGAACCCACGGGTCCGTCGTGCGTGCAGGACCTCTCGGAGGCAGAGCTAGTCCTAGTCCTGCGAGATACTCCTGCTGTCCCCCGCGACGGCAGCTTTTACGCAGGCGCTTTGGTCGCTGCGCTGGGGTTTAGCGGCGCGGCGCGGCGCGGAAATGATTGGAAGAAATGAGCGTGGTTGAGATTCCTTTCTCTCTATCACCCCCACCCCCAGTAAACGTCACCAAATACCAGCGGGGGCGCGGGGAGGGGACGCGGCGATGGGACTGCGCAGGGGAAGGGGGCTAACTACTCTCGTCTGGGGAACCTCAAGCCCTGAGGAGAGGGGAGGCGTGCGTGAGAGCCAAAAACATGCCCCAGATTAATTTCGTCCTCTCAACTCTGGGAGCTGTGGAGACCAGTCCAGTCGTTTCTTTCTGCGGAAGAGGACAAATGCTGGAGATCAAGGCCACCGGGTTAGTCACTGTGGGTCTCGAACTCCTGTCTCTTACACCACCCCTAGCCTGTGTGTCCTGGAAGCCCCCAAGCCTATTTGTCATTCTTAGTGGAATTATTTAGTATTATTTATGGTCTATTGTGAACTTCATGGTCAGGGATGGCGTTTAGGAAGAAGATGAAATGTTCATTTTTCTCTGGGCAGTTCCCAGATGAAAGGACTGAGGCACTGGCTGTTGACTTAGCTAATTAGTCATCTCCCCCACCCCCTTGTCCTGTTCCCCTTCCTGGTTCCTAGTGTCTGTCCCTGGAGTGCCCATGAAACTCATGGCAAAATGCACGCGCGCACCCCATGGACCCCTGGGGACTGAGTCTCAACGGTGTGTGCGCTCGCATCTGAATCCCTGGGACTTTGTGTTAAAACGTGACGTGGGCTAAGGCCACCTAGCCACAAGTGGCAAAGCTGACTGTGAAACAGACGCAAACCGGCGGTGCCGCTTCGCCCCGTCTCCTTCACGGCGCGCTCCTCGACGGCCCCTTCCTGCCTTCTCCCAAGGCCATTGACGGCCATCCGTAAAGCCTTCTGATGTTCCAGAAAACACTGCATTGTTTATTTAAAATTTATTTTTCTGAAAATTTTCAAATATGCACAGTCGTGGAGCTAAGGCCCCAGTGCCAACAGCTGGTTTTCCGCCCTTGCAGCACCCACCCCTTTCTCTCTTGTTTCCACTGAAGTATTTCAAAGCAAACCCCAGATATCAAATCATTACATCCCTATGTATTTCAGCGGAATCTTTTAAAAAAATAATATTAAATAAACATTACAAGATTATTTTACTTAAGAAAATTACCAATCATCCTTTGGGATCATTTAATACCCAGTCCATATTTAAAATGTTCCTAATTTTCCCCCAAACATCCTTTTACAGTTGATCTGAGTTTTGTTGATTTTTATAATTTAATCAAATTGTATTTATTCCTTATTTGGGTTCCTCTGACCCCACTATTCAACAGCAGAACTCAAAAGAGGCAAAGCCTTAACCTTAAACCACGCCACCTTCTGGCAACTGTCTGTCCACTTCCCCTTAGCTAACGGGCTGTCTCCACGGGGGTGGCATTTCTAGGTGAGACCACATCAGCAGCTCCAGGAGCTTCCTTCCTTCCACAGTTCTGGGGTGTGAGAAGGTCTAGTTCCCCCTCCCCAGGCCTGCCTGGAGTCAGAACAGCTGGTAATCACTGTTCTTCACTTCCCTTGGGGAAAAGACCTCGCGGTCAGTCTGCATGGCAGTGTCACACAGACCCACCTGTGCTCTGGACCCCAGGTGGGCAGGAGGGTTGGTGGTGTGGCTGGAGCCTGCCCTGCCCCAGGCCACAGGGCCAGCAGCACTCGTGACTGTGGGCAGGAGAGGCAGAGCTGAGCAGATGTCTGTGGGACGTGGCCTCAGCTGCACGGTTCATCTTCTGAGTCTCCAGGTGTGTCCAGGTTGGAGCAAGTTTTTGGACCTTGCCCTAGGCATCCCGCTGTGCCTGCTGGCAAGCAGAGCATGGTGCATGGGGCATGGTGGCAAGGAACACACCTGGTCAGGCATGCTGGCTGGTCTTGCCCCACCACCTGTCTTGAGAAGCCTTTATGCACCAGGACCACCCTTTCAGAACAGCCACTTGTCCGAGGGCAAGGAAGCACAATGGAGACAATTTAGATAAGATTTCTGCTCAGAGTTTTAAAAATCCTTTGTGTTTCCCTCGGCAGAAACAATCTACATGGGCACGCTGTGTGTGGCAGATATGGGTGTGGAGCAAGAACTAACTCAGTGGCTAACAGCTGTGATTAGGGTCATAGCTAATAAGTTCTTCTTGCCCACGGCTTTTTGGTCCCCTCCCCTTGGAATACCTTTAATATTATATTATCATTTTATATGTGGATGGTGATTTGTTTTTCCATTGTTGAAGCGCCTGTCAGACCAGCAGACACAGCTGGCCACGTGGACGTCCTGTGGCATCCGCTCCCATATGTCCCCTTGATGTGTCGCCAGCACAGTGCTAAATGTCCTCTGAGGAAATTGTGTCACTTGCCTGTAAAGCATGTGCTTTATGAGAAGATAACGCACATCGATAACTTGTGAACAGCCTAATTTCCTCAGCTCCTTTACATTGTCCTTGAACTCCTGCCACCGCCAGCCTTGTCCGGGGACCCCTGATGTCGAGGTGTAAGCAGCACAGCCTTGCAGAGCGCCTGCAGGGCTGGAGGATCAAGACAGTTAGTTGCTTTCCTAGATCTCTTTCTAAAGCTTTTATAAAACCAGTACAAATACAAATTTGAACAAAGTACATTTTTAAAGTAAACTCCAATCCCCCAGTAGTGTGTAGGTACATGCCACCAATCCCAAGCACATATCTGGACAGACTTTTGTTTTCATCCACCAAGAGAGAGAGACTGTTCCCAGGTTACCTGGACTTGCTCCAGCATGCCTGTAAGGGTAATCTTTAAAATCCTTTAAGCTGCCTTGATTGCAGGTGGTCTGTCTGGGAGTGCTCTTCTACACCTGATCTTCAGGTAGCATTTTAATGACTCAGAAGAAAAAACCTAAAATTTAGACATCAGTGCAACCCTGTGAGGTCTTTAATCCTTTTCAGAGGTACTTTTGATTTTTCTTAAATTGATATTCCCCATGTGTATTTTTTTTCTTTCTGACAGCTCCCAAAGCCATGCCCACCTCCCTAGCCACCTGCCATCCTTCCGTCATCTGTCACCACAACGTCAGACCCATGCCCAGCGCTGTCCATGGCAGCAGAGGGGCCGGTTCCCTCGCCGGCCTCCTTTCCCTTGGTCTTAACCCAGTGAAACCAGCCTTGGCGATGTTTCTAGAACCAGGGCTGGTGAGTTTCTTCTCTGAGGACCAGATAGCACGTATTTTAGGTTTTACAGTTCATGTAGCCCGTGTCGCAACTGGTCCACCCTGCTGTTCTGGTGAGCAAGTGGCCGTAGACAGCAAGCAAAGAACTGAGCTTGGATGTGTCCCAGGAAAACCGTGTTTCCAAAACCTCCATTTCCAGATTTGACCCGCAGGCCACTCTCCTGCTCCTCTTTTATTGGCTCTGTCTTGGTCCCCCAAGGGAAACCTGAACATTTCTTAGCGTGACAATCCCATTTCCTCACCGTCCCCTGCTCCTTTTCCAACCACGCCTCTTCCACGTGCCCTCACCTCACCTACTTACCCACCATTTTCAGTCTTCGTCTTGCAGTTCTGAACCCTCCGAGACTCCCAGAACACCCTGTTCTTCCCACCCTGCTCCCTACCTATCTGTCAAACTCAAACTTTCCTTTGAAACCTGCCCTGGTAGCAACTGTTTAAAGCTCTCCCAGTTCCTCATCCCCAGTTACAGTCACTGCCTCCTGGTTCTACCTCTGCGCCTGTTTCTGTGTGGCCCCTGCTCCTCTCAGTGCATTGTGAACTCCTTGGGAACCCTGTCCGATTCACCTTTGAGTTCCCACTGCCTCACACAGTGCTTGTCATGTATTCGGTGCTTCATAAATAGGCCCTGCTAAAGTAAAGAGTCATTTACGTAGATTTTTAATACCTTAGTTGAGATATCATTTGCATACCATACAGTTCATCCATTTGGACTGTTCAAGTCCGTGGGCTTTAGTGTGCTCACAGGTATGTGCGGCCGTGACCACGGTCAGTGTTAGAACGTGTGTGTATTCCTTCGCCCCAGGGGGAGACTCACACCCTTCAGCCATCGTGCTCTTTTCCTCCGACTCCCCACCCCGGCTCCTGAACAGCCACTCACTCACTCTCTTTGTGTTTGTTACCAACTCTGGATATTTCACATAAACGGGATCATATAATACAGGGTCTGGCTTGTTTTGTCTGGCTCATTTTATTTCATATAATGTGTTCCAGCCTCATGCATATATATGTGCTTCATCCCTTCGTATGGCCCAGTACTATTCCATTGTACGCATGTGCCACATTCTGTTTATCCATTCATTGTTGCTGGATATTTAGTTTGTTTCCACCTTTTGGCCATTATGAATAGTGCTGCTATAAACATTTGTGTACAAGTTTTTGTTTGGGCATCTTCTGTTTTCAGTTCTCTTGTTTCTAGAAGTAGGAGTGGAATTGCTGGGTCATATGGTCGTTTGTTTAGCTTTTTGAGGAACTGTTTTTGTTTTTCATGGTGGATACACCATTCTATATTCCTACCAACAACATAAAGGGTTACCATTTCTCTGTATCCACACTAACTTTTCCCCATTAAAGAAAATTATAGAGACTTCCAGTCAAGATAGCAGTGTGGTTAAACATGGCTGCCTCCTTGCACAACCACATCAGAATTTCAGCTCCACTACAGCACAGCCATCGTCCAGAGCCGTCAGAAATCAAGGGGAATGGAACTCCTACAACAGTGGAATTAAGGATGAAACTACATCGAGACCGGTGGGAGGAGTGAAGACGTGGAATGGCTTGGTCCCACACCCACATGTGGCAAATAAAAATTGGGAGGGATATCTCAGGAGCAAAGGGTCCCAGTCCCACATCAGGCCGCCAAGCCCAGGGTCACAGTGCCAGGAAGAGAAATCACCATAACTTCTATGGCAAAAACCAGTGGGGATTGAGGCTGTGGAAGACAGAAACTGCTGTACTCCCTGGCAGTTCCTCTTCAAGGGCCAGCACAAGGACTTCCTTGGACTCACTCCCTCTGAACTCCAGCATAGGGGCAGCAGAGTGAAAGGCACCAAAGACATATGGGGAAGAACTGAATTGTCCCGCATTAGGGCAAGAGCTGGCAGCCAGCTTTCTCCCAGAAGAAATGCTCCCAGAGGCCATCGTTCCTTTTCTGAGCCCTACCCCAACCGAGCCACAGAACTGGAAGGTGGACACCATATCTGAGAAACCTGGCTTACACTGCTTCCCCCTCCTGGTGATTCCCTGAGGCTCTGCTCCCCCCTCCCAACTTTTGGGCCCACCCAAGCTGTTTCCAGTGGCTTTTCCATATGAATACCTTATCTTGTCCCATGCTTAAGATTTTCCTAAATCATCTCCAACAAGCAGCATCTGGCTTCAGCAAGCCCCATACCTCTCGCTAAGTAGGCTCAGGCTTGGCACTAGCGGCAGCTGGCCTCGGTTCACAGCTTGGCTTCACCTGGGGACCACCAAGTCAACACAAGTAGCTGCCAATTGCAGATCACTTTGTAGCTTATGCTGTGTGACCCTAGACAGAATACGGGCAGTGGGTGCCCTTGTATATGCCAATAGCAATGAAGGCTCAAAACAGTAGGAGTGTGCTCAGCCCACATGTAGGGCACACCTCGAGTACCCAACTTGGGTGATGGGGGACCCTGTGCCAGTGGACCCTACAGGACACCTAGTACATCAGGACACTACCAAACCTGGGAGATATAGCAGCTCTACCTAATACATAGAAATAAACAGAGGAAGGCTGCCACAATGAGGAGACAAAGAAACATGGATCAAATGAAAGAACAGAACAAAACTTCAGAAAAAGAACTAAAAATGGAGACCAGCAAGCTGAGTTCCAAACACCAGTTATAAGGATGCGCAAGGCACTTAGTGGGAACCTCAACAGCATAAAAAAGATCCAGTCAGAAACAAAGGATACACTAATTAAAATAACAACTTACAGGAAATCACCAATATAGTGGATGAAGTTTAGAGTAAAATCAGCAATTTGGAATATAAGAAAGCAAAAAACAATCAGGACAATAAGATGAAAAAATCCGCCATCCCCCAAAAAACTAGGATAGTATAAGGAGCCTCTGCTATAAACATTTGCATCATGGGGGTGCCAGAAAGAGAAGAGGGAGGCATGAAATTGGAACCTATCTAGTAAAACAATAACAGAAAACTTTCCTAACTTGGTGAAGGGGATAGACATACAAATCCAGGAAGTACAGAGAGTCCCAAAGAGGCCCACCTACACCAAGACACGTATGGTGCTTTTAAAGACAAAGAGAGAATCTTAAAGGCAGCAAGAGAAAAGCAGTTAGTAACCTATAATGGAGCTCACATAAGACTGTCATCTGATTTCTCCAAAGAAACCTTGCAGGCTAGAAGAGATTGGTGAGAAATACTTAAAGTGATAAAAAGCAAGGACCTACAATCAAGATTACTCTACCCAGCAAAGCTAGCATTTAGAATTGAAGGACTGATAAAAACTTCCCAGACAAGAAAAAGCTAAAGGAGTTCATCACCACCAAACCAGTATTTTTTTTTTTGAAGTTTTTATTTATTTTTGGAGAGAGGAATGGAGGGAGAAAGAGAAGGAGAGAAACATCAGTGTGTGGTTGCCTCTCGTGCACCTCCCACTGGGGACCTGGCTGTCAACCCAGGCATGTGCCCTGACTGGGAATTGAACCAGTGACCCTATGGTTTGCAGGCCAGCACTCAATTCACGGAGCCACACCATCCAGGGCCCAAACCAGTATTATATGGAATGTTAATGTGTCTTCTTTAAGATGGTCAAAAATATGAACAATAAAATGGCAATAAATACATATCTATCAACATCGAATCTAGAAAACAAAATAAAAAAGTGGAACAGAGACAGAATCATAGATATGGAGAATGTTTTGATGGGAGGGGAGTCGGGGGGATGGGGAGAACGGTGACAGATTAAGAAATACAAAGTGGTAGTTACAGTCCAGTCACAGGGATGTAGATCACCGAATAGGGAGTAGCCAAAGAACACATCTGCGTGGCCCACGGACATGGACCGTGATGTGGGGATTGTGTCTGAGGGAGGGGCAGGGCTGGGTGGAAGGAGGCAACAGGGGAAAAATTGGGACAACTGTAATATCATAGTCAATAAAATGCAATTAAAAAACTATAGCCTTCCTAGTGGATGTGAAATGTTATTCCATTGTGAGTTTGATTTGCATCCTTCCTACTGACTAATGGTATGGGGCAACTTTTATGTGCTTATTGGCCACTTGTATATCTTTGAGGAAATGCCTATTGAAGGCTTGCGTCCACTTTTAAATTATTTTTCCTTGTTGACTAGTAAGAGTTTTTATTTATTCTGAATACTAGTTTCTTAATCAGGTATATGATTTACAAATATTTTCTCCCATTCTGTGGGTTGTCTTTTCTTTTGCTTAATGGTGCCTGTGTTCTTTCTGAGTTCACATCACATGTGCTGCACATTTATTACCTGCTGGGCACAGGCATGAGACGTATGTCCCTCCAGGGGTCACAGTCTTGGGAGGAAGAGACATAGCAGCCGTACAGTAGACACTTGATTAATATGCCCTTGCTGTCCCCAGCTCTGCCGCTCTGGCTCAGAACCATCCTGACAGTGCCTCTGATGCACAGACGTTTTTGACTCTGATGGAGTGTGTGTGTGTGTGTGTGTGTGTTTATTCATCCATGAATGTTGTTGCCTGTGCTGTTGGTGTCTTATCTAAGGAACCATTTCCAAATCCAAATATAACAGTGGAGAATTCTAACCCACCCCACCAGTCCTTTGACACTGTTTCTGCTCGTGCTGACTTTGACTAATACACGGGTAAAAAGCATGTTTGTATAAGAATCCTCAGAACTAACTTTAAAAGATGCATACTCCAACCTTCAGGCACCCCAGCTCTGGGAGATTTGCTGGCCTCCGAATGTACAGCCGGGATGACTAAACCGGATGACGCACACCAGCCTGTCAGTTGCCTGATCAGAATGGACCATGCTCATCTGCATGCAGAGAACTTTGCCGCCCCCTTACTTGATCTCTCTGTTCTGTTCCCCTCTCTCTCCTTATAAAGGTCTCCACCTCCACTGAGAGCGGGAGATGGGTTTGAGACGTGAGTCCCCCATCTTTTCAGGGAGATGAGCTTGGAAACATGAGTCCTCCACCTTCCAGGTGGCCAGCACCTAAACAAACCCTTTCTTTTATTGGCACCTGTCTCCCTGGCATTGGCTTCTGAAGCGGCAGGCAGCCGGACCTGCCTTTGGTTATAGGAAGTCATGAAGATTTACCCTTATGTTTTCTTCTGAGAGTTACTTCCAGAGTTTTAGGATTTATATTTAAGTCTTTGAACCATATTGAATTAATTTTTGTAAATAGTATGAGGTAAAGGTCCAACTTCTTTCTATTACATGTAGCTATCCCGTTATTCCAGCACTTTTTTTTTTTTTTTGCAAAAACTATTCTTTCTCCCACTGAATGGTCTTGGTACCTTTGTCCAAATCAACTGATCATAGATATCTGAGTTTATCACTGGACTCACAGTTCTCTTCATCGGTCTGTACATCTCTCCTTGTGTCGGTACCACCGCATTGTCCCTGTTGCTTTGCAGCACCTGTTGAAATTGAAAAGTGCGAGTTTCCACTTTTTATCCTTTCTCAGAATTGTCTTGGCTATTCTTGATGCAGACACTGGCCCACAGTGTCCGCATCATTGTGGATGAAATGAGACATTCACACGGACTACCGAGTCTGGTGGAGGAAAAGGGGCAGCATGGCTTTTCTCTCAAGGGGAGCAAAAGCCGTGGCCTCCACCATGACAGGCCTTTATTGGGTTTCTCCGCCCATTACATGATGGTCCTCATTTACTATGCACAGGTTCGCTTCAGGTGGTTACCTTTTACAGAAAATAAAGGAGCCCATGCTGCTCATCACATCACAGAAGAGGGATATTTGCAAATGAAAAGGCAAAAGTGGTTGAACCGGTTACACTCATCCCTGGAAGGTTTAGCATGGATTGTAGGAAGTTGCTTTGCAGTAAATGTCCTCAGTTCAGGGTGAGGAGTTTTAGCAAAAAGCAAGACTCATAGTGGCCTAGGTACATTGCAGGCCTGATTCCCCACGGGAGAAACTATCCATGGGCGTGGGTCCTGTGCATCTCCCAGTGGGAGCTGGGCCCACACCATGCAGAGCGGCCTCCCACAACTCTCGGTCCCATGTGAATTTAGAATCAGTTTGTTAATTTCCAAAAAAAGTCAGCTGGGATTCTAATAAAGATTGTGATAAATATGTAGATTAATTTTTATTCTCATTTTAACAATATTAAGTCTTCCAATAACAAACAATATTGTCTTCCAACCCAAGAACATGCATACTTTCCCATTTTTTTTAGATCTTTAGTTTCTTACAACGATGTTTTGTAGTTTTCTGAGTATAAATATTTCATCTCATTTGTTAAATTTATTTCTAAGTATGTTAGTTTTTATGTGATCATAAATGGAATTATTTTCTTTTAGTTACATTTTTGAATTTTTTGAAAATATATAGAAAGTTAATTTTTAAATATTGATTTTACATCCTATAAACTTACTGAATTCCTTTATAAGTTCTCATAGTCTTTCAGTAGATTTCTTAGGATTTGTTATTTATTTGTGAGTAGAATCTTGTTTTTAATTTTTTTAATTTTTAAATTAAGTTTATTGGGATGACATTAATAGGATTATAGGTTTCAAGGGTGCATTTCTGTGATACATGATCTGTATGTTGAATTGGGTGCCTACCATCCAAAGTCAAACCATCTGCCCTCACCATATACTTGGCCCCCTCTATGGCCTCTCACAACTTCCCTCTACTACTGAAAGGAAGTAACAATCCCTTCACTACTTCCTCTGGCAATCACCATGCTGTTGTCTGTGTCTATGAGTTTCAGCTTTATATCCCACATGTGAGTGAAATCCTATAGTTCTTAGCTTTTTCTGACTGACTTATTTTCCTTAGCATGATATTCTCCTGGTCCATCCATGTTGTCACACGTGGCAGTATTTCATTTATTCTTAAGGCTGAATACTACCCTATAGTATAAATGTACCACATCTTCTTTATCCAGTCCTCTATCGAAGGATACTGGCTCCATGTCTTGTCCACCATAAATAATGCTGCACGGAACACAGGGGTGCATGTATCTTTGCAGATAAATGTTTCTGAAATTTTGAGTAGATACACAGAAGAGGGATTCCTGGGTTGCTGGGTCATAGGGTAACTCTATTCTTAATTTTTTGAGGAGCTACCATACTCATGTGATTCTTAGACAAAGAGCAGGTGTGCAGAAGGTAGATGGACAGTGTCCTGGACCAGGGAACAGCAAGCCCTAAGGCAAGGTAACATGGAAGCAGGTGTCTCCTGGGAACCACAGGCACTCAGGTCACCATGGCAAGAGCTCAGTGTTGGGGGTTGAAGCCAGTGCATGTCACGCTAAAGACAGTGGAGGCAAGTGGGAGCTATGCCATGCCATTCTAATAAGGATCTTAGAGTCGTTCTTAGAAGGAAGCCCAGAAAAGACTTGTGATTAGCACACATGACATTGATCAGGCCCAGTGGTAACTGAGAAAGTCTGCTTTCTCCAGCTAGAGCGGGAGCGTATAGGGCTCTCTGTATCTGGCACTGTGCTCTGCATGCCATTGTCTCCTGGAGTGATCGCCAGGGACAGCACACCCGCTGGCACTGTGCAGCTGAGCCCGGCCAGCTTTGGTGATGTGGCAGTTGGTGCTGCTGCTATTACACACTGGGCTCCTGGAAAGAAGACAGCGTTTCTATGAACAGCAGGGTCCCAGCTCACAGGCTCTTAATGCACTTTCGGACAGCCCCACTGCCCTTCCCCTGTGTAGGCAGGCATTTCCAGACAAGTCAAAAGTGTGGCTGTGGCCTCTGTACCTCTGGACACCAACTGCTCCTTCTTTCTCTGGGTCCCGGATCGAGGCCTCATCCGAGGGGCTCAGGCCTGAACAATTGACTGTAGGCACAGGTCGCATCACGGAAATGAGAGTCTGACCTGGAAAGCTCCTGGAGCAGGTGCACAAAGCCAAGGGTGAGTCCTGCTATGACTAACGATGTCTGAGGCATGAGGAAGCTGAACGGGAAAGGCTTGAGGAAACCATCACTTAAGAACTGGAAATGCCATCTCTTAAAACAAACAAACAAACATGTTTGCATGCTCCCTCCTGTCCCCTCCCACCCAGTATGCTCTGCTTGTTACCAAACCAGTGTGGGGGTTTGTCTGCCCACCACTACCAACAGGCAAATTCTAAAGGTAGAGGATGGTGAGAAAGGAAAGGGGTTTTTATTCGGATGTTGCATGAACTGGGAGAATGGCAGACTCTTGTCTCAAAGCCCATCTCCTCAGGGAAACCCAGAAGAAAATCCAGCTGTCCTCAGCCAGACCAAAACCAAAAGCAGCACGCCGAGTTCCTTCTCCCATTTCAAGTACCGTCTTTGGGAACCGCAGGCGGCCACTGAGTGGTCATCCGGGCAGCTCAGCTTCTCGCCTAGCCACTGTCAGGCCTCAGGCTCCCTCCTGGAACGCACTTGTGAGGCTGGTGCTGCCATTGACTACTGTGGCTTCCAGGGTCAGAAGGTCCTGTAAACACACCAGCCAACGCATTTGCAGGATGGGTAAGAAAGCATCTTTTCCTAACCTTGGGTTTATATATAGTTTTGAGTGTGGAAAGGGCCAGGTGCTTCCTCAAAAATATGCCCAATTAACTCCCCAAACTTCTGCACACGCCAGGGATCCCCATCCTCAACCAACCCCTTCTTTTCCCCAGGCTAGACTAACAGGTCTCTTTGGTCCAGCATCTCCCCCAGACACCATTCTGATCCCTATGGCGCATGTGCTTGCCTTCTTTGGTCCCACCCCCAATCAGGAACTGAAAATGGGTAGGAAGGCTCTTCCTCCATCCAATTCACTGGATAGCTTTGCGCATGCTCAGTGCAACGCCACCGCCTGCCACCGTCTGGCCTAGGTGTGCGGAGTCTGCTGCCAAGAGTGGGACGCTCTATATGCGCGGGGAGAGCGTTCGCTGGGCACTAGTTCGGTGACCCAAACACCGCGGCTCTGCCCGCTGTCTGCGGCGGCCAGCCGTATCTCCTCCAGCGGCGCCTGTTTCCTGCCCGCTGCCTGCTTCCAGTGGTCGGGCCAGGCGGTCGGTATCATTCTTACCAGCACAGTTCAAGGGAGCCCTGCCTCGCCACCTAGGTGTCTGTGCCTGGACCAGTCCCTTGGGGGAATTTGCACTCGGGAGCCCATCGCTAACTCTGCTTCCTCCCGGAAACAATGATTGGATTGCTTGGCAATTTCGCCTATCATTCTAACCCTGCCTTCTGTTCCTCCGCTGCTGCCTTTGTGGATTTTACCGTTCCCTTCAAAGTGGCCCGGAAATTGAGACCAATTTGGCTCCTGATTGTCAGCTCTGAGAAACATTGTGTCTGGAGTGGGTGTGGGGGGTGGGGGGTGGGGTAGGGTGATTAATACCTGTTACCCA
>PVIA01014389.1:0-27307 GCA_004024845.1 Tonatia bakeri
CAACAGGGAAGTGGGAGGAGGAGAGAGGGGGAAAAGATATAGAGAATAAGTAGCATAGACAATAGGTAGAAAATAGACAAGAGGAGGGTAAGAATAGTATGGGAAATGTAGACACTAAAGAACTTATGACACATGGACATGAACTAAAGGGGGGAATGTGGATGGGAGGGGGTGGGCAGAGTGGAGGGGAGTGAAGGGGAAAATGGGCCAACTGTAATAGCATAATCAATAAAATAAAGAATTAAAAAAAAGAAAAATTTTAGAAAAGGCACAAACTTCCAGTTGTAAGTCCTTGGGATGTAATATATAGCATCATTACTGCAGATAATAATACTGTATTGTATCCTTAAAAGATGCTGAGTAGATCTTAAAAGTTCACACCACTGGAAGAAATTGTACAATGTTAAATGTCAGTTAAATCTGGAAAAAGATATAAAACTCTATCTATAGAATATACAAAATATAAACTGGAAAAATGTATAAAACAACATTTTTTATTTGACTTAAAGTAAAAATTAGATACTTGAGTAAACAAACAGAAAAGAGGTAAACATTTGTACTATCTAAAGGGACATTTGAGAACTGAACTTGCCTTCTAATCAAGCTCAGTTTACTTCACCTTGAACAGAAAGTGCCAAATGCCCACCTGTCCTTCCACTTATGGACATATGGACTCTGGATGCTCATCTCTGCTGACTCATGCTAGGGATGGTCTTCCCTGGATAGGGAGAAGCAATTGACCCCAGCTGTACCAAGGGCTCCCAAGAAAACCTCAGCACAGTTTCAATGCCTCCCCGTATGGTGCCAACCCACTGTTGTTCTTCCTAGTTACCCACTTGCTTTTTACAGTAAAGTGACAATTTGGGGAACCATAGCTCTTCCATCTGGAACTCACAGCTTTAAACATCTCTATTTGCATTTCAAGGTCAGGTGAAGAGGCTAGAATTTCTACATGCCTCTGTGAAATATAAAAACAGAAACATAATCAATATGTCCTGTTCTTGGACAAAAAGGGGCTGGTTTATTTATTTTTTAAAAGATTTTATTGTCCTTGCTGGCATAGCTCAGTGGATTGAGCGTGGGCTGCGAACCAAAGCATCGTAGGTTCGATTCCCAGTCAGGGCACATGCCTGGGTTGAAGGCCACAGCCCTCAGCAACCGCACATTGATGTTTCTCTCTCTCTCCCTCTCTCTCTCTCTCCCTCTCTCTCTTTTTCTCCCTCCCTCCCCTCTCTAAAAATAAATAAATAAAAAAGATTTTATTTATTTATTTTTAGAGAGAAGGGAAGGGAGAAAGAGAGGGAGAGAGACATCAATTGTTTGTCTCTGGTAGGTGACCTGACCAGGACCTGGCCTCAGACCTGCCATATGTCCTGACTGGGAATCAAAACCAGGAGTTTTTCCTTTGCAGGATGACACCCAGCCACTGGAGCCACACCAGTCAAGGCAAAAAAAAAAAAAAAGGGCTGGTTTAAATCATCATCATTGTCATTGTTGTTGTCACTTAGCTTCCTCTCTAAGATTGCACAGTCAACTCTTGGCCAAAGTGGGATTCTTCTCAGGGTCTAGTCAGAACTCAACTTTTCATAAACTTGTATTTCCCGGTTTCTATTTCTCCTTAAGTAGAGGTGGTTTTCAAAATATTCAACAACCCAGGGGCCATTGGCCTTAGTGCTGTCAAGCAATAACCCTCTAATTGCCATATCATGGTGAGGTCCTGGGGACATGGGGGTGTTCAGAGGTTCCTTATGAAAGTTTAGTATTTTTGTAACTGGGATAGCCTTGGGGTACTTCCTTGATGAATCTTTGCTCTCTCTCTTTCTCTCACTATATGTACATGCATACACAGACAGGTATTTTAACTCCCAGGCCTATGTGCATTCAAAATAGAGGAGTGAGGACGGACTACCATTGAGCTCAGGTGTTTGCAGCTAGGCACTATTAAATGTTTTATATATTTTATTGAAACTTCACCACAACCCTTGGGAAAAATTTTAAAACACCTTAAGACAGGCCCTTATGCTCTTATGCTCTCTAGTGCTCTTATTTATAATCTCAATATCTGACCATTCATTCAACACATTTTATTGAATACCCACCATGCAGATTGGGATTAAAAAAGTAGAGCAAGATGAGAAGGTTCTAGGAGGTCTCTTCTAATTGGGGTGGGAGGTAGAGACAGATAAGAAAAAGCAATTAAGGAAATTAGTCTGGGAACATGTGCCATATTAGAGATGATACTTGGGGATAGGCTCTTTTAGGAGCTTATTTTTGAGCTGCTGAGGTTAGGAAAATCTAGGGCGGAAAAAGGAGTTCCAGATCAGGAGAAAGGATGCTAAAGGCAAAGACATGGGTGGAGGGAGGAATATGGGTGCAAAGAAAACTAGCTTAAGTGGTTAGAACTTAGTAAATTAGAGGAACAAGCAGGAGTAGATTGCAGATGTAGATGCTAGCAGACCTGGATTATAGAGAAAGCAGTTTAGATTTTATACTGTGCACATTGGGAAGCTATTTGGAGAGTTTTATGTGAGAAATAACATCTGATTTTTATTTTAAACAGGTCATTGTTGGTTGCAGAGTAGGAAATGGATTGGTGTTAGGTCGGAGGGAAAACAGATGAAAAAGGGAAGCAAGTGGAACAGGAGGCCTTTAGAATAGTTTAAGCAAACATGGCTTGGACTAGAACAGGGGTCAGCAAACTTTCTGTAAAGGGTCAGAGAATTTTTGTGTTACATGTGCTCTCTGTCACATATCTTTAGCTTTGTTTAAAAACACCTTAAAAATGTAAAGCTATTTTTAACTAGACTGCAGGCATAGTCTCTGGACTAGAATGACAACAGTGGAGATAAAAAATGGTCAGATCTGCAATTTGTTTTGAAGACTGAGCCATGTTATTGCATTTTACCAAGAAAGAAATTGAAACTCAGAAAAATCAATATTACACAGTCAGTAAATTACAGAGGTCAGATATGAACTCTAGAAAAGACATGAACTCAAGACTATGTGATCAATGGAATTCCTGGTGATAGAAAAGTATTTAGGACACAAGTGAGATGAAGCTTTAATATTAAGTGGCATCTGTATACACATTTGTATACTCAAAGACAAGGGCAAACCATAGTCTGGGAACTTACTTGCTAAGTGCTCCTAAAATTCTTTAACAAGCATTGTAATGGAGGCCATGGAGGCCAACATGGGTTCACAGGGTGACAGAACCAGGACTTGGACCTAGGCCTACTGAGATGGGGTTCAATATTCTTTTTCTCCCTGGTGTGCTTTGTAAACAAAACTGTAGTTGTGTATACAGTACTCCAACTTGAATTTGTGTTTTGTCAAAACCTCAGAACTGTATTTAAAGAAGTGATATGCATTGTTTTCTTTGGTCTTTAATTTAGATACTTCAGTTTCTTCTGTTTTTGATTTGTTGTTGCTGGATTGAGCAGGCTTGTTTTTTTTCACCTTTAAAAAGTAGGGAGACCTGTGCATTATCTAGTGCTGACAAGAAGAGGGTATTTAGAAAGAGTCTAATTCAGGGGTAGGTGATATGTGGAGATGCGATTTTTTAATTTTTAAAGAAGTAAATTTTATTCACTATGCTATTTACAGTTGTCCCATTTTTTTCTCCCCTTTATTCTCCTCTGCCTTGCATCCCACCCCCCCACCAGCATTCCCCCACCTTAGTTCATGTTTATGGGTCGTACATATAAGTTCTTTGGTTTCTACATTTCCTTTACTATTCTTAACCTCCCACTGTCTATTTTGTACCTACCATTCATGCTTCTTATTCCCTGTACCTTTTTCCCCATTCTCTCCTCACCCCCTCCCCACCAATAACTCTCCATGTAATCTCCATTTCTGTGATTCTGTTCCTATTCTAGTTGTTTCCTTAGTTTGTTTTTGTTTTTGTTATTTTTAAGGTTTAGTTGTTGATAGTTGTGGCTTTGTTATCATTTTACTTTTTATAGTTTTGAGTTTCTTTTTCTTAGATAAGTCCCTTTAACATTTCATATAATAAGAGCTTGGTGATGATGAACTCCTCCGACTTTAACTTATCTGGGAAACATTTTATCTGCCCTTCCATTCTAAATGATAGCTTTCCTGGGTATAGTAATCTTGGATGTAGGTCCTTGCCTTTCTTGACTTTGAATACTTCTTTCCAGCCCCTTCTTGTCTGCAAGGTTTATCTTGAGAAATCAGCTGACAGTCTTATGGGAACTCCTTTGTAGATAACCCTCTCCTTTTGTCTTACTGCTTTTAAGATTCTCTCCTCCTCTTTCATCTTGGATAATGTAATTATAATGTGCTTTGGTGTGTTCCTCCTTGGGTTCAACTTCTTTGGGATTCTGAGCTTCCTGGACTTCCTGGAAGACTATTTCCATCACCATATTGGAGGAGTTCTCCTTCATTATTAGTTCAAATAAGTTTTCAACTTCTTGTTCTTCCTCTTCTCTTCTGGTACCCCTATGATTCAGATGGTGGAACATTTAAACTTGTCCTTGAGGTTCCTAAGCCTCTCTTCATTTTTTTGAAGTGTAGTTTTTTCATTCTGTTCTGATTGAATGTTTATTTCTTCCTTTTGCTCCATATTGTTGATTTGAGTCCTGGTTTCCTTCTCTTCACTGTTGGTTCTTCGTATATTTTTCTTTATTTCACTTATCATAGCCTTCACTTTTTCCTCTATTTTGTGACTACACTCAACTATTTCTGTGAGCATCCTGATTACCAGTGTTTTGAACTTTGTATCTGATAGGTTGGCTATCTCTTCATCACTTAGTTGTTTTTCTGGAGTTTTGATATGTTCTTTCATTTTGGCCACATTTCTTTGTCTTGGTGCAGCTGATACATTGCAAGGGGCAGAGACTTAGGTGTTCGCAAGGCCAAGGCAACTCACTTGTCTGTGTTGTGGAGATGTGTGTGGGGGAGGGGTCCAAGAGGGAACAATGCCACTTGCTCAGCTCTCAGCTGGCTTTCAGTCACTTTCCATGCTACCCAGGAGCAAATTCGCCCCTTCTGGTGCTGATTCCCAGGTGGGTGGTTTTGTGTATATTCTAGGACCCTGTGGGTCTCTCCAGAAAACTCTCTTTTGATGCTGGGAGTTTCTCCTACTGCTACAACCCCCACAGTTTTTTTTTTTTTATAGCCAGAGGTTTTGAGTCTTTCTTTTCCTGCATTAGAACCCTGGGTTGCATGGTCTGTCTTGCTCCCCAGTTGTTCCTTTCAGTTTATCCGCATGTGAATGTTGGACTGCTGGCAACCACCTCACCTGCCCAGTCTTCCAGCTGCCACTTTGCTGCTCATTCTCTCTGTCCCAGCCCCCTGTCTCTAACCCTCTTAACAGTCTGGATAAATGTTTCTTTTTAAACTCCTTGTTTGTCGGACTGCAATAGGGTTCAATTTTTGGGCAGTCCTGTTGTTTTTTGTTTTTAAATTTGTTGTCATCATCCTTCTTTTGGTTGTGTGAGGAGGCAAAGTGTATCTACATACACCTCCATCTTGGCCAGAAGGCTATTAATTTATTTTTAGAGAGAGGTGAAGGGAAGGGGAAAGAGAAAAAGAGAAACATCAGTGGGTGATAATGCCCAACCAGCTGTGCCACAGCTGGTAAGGGATGGATACAGTACATTTTTATGGTAACATTTTATGATGATTTTATAAATGCCTATTATATTAATGCTCCAGTTCAGCACATTTTAAAGATTTTCAAGGATCAGGACAATTTAATTTGCTTGAATGCCTTCCCTACTACTTATAGCTATATTTAGGAATAGACTTCTTATCACTTTTCTATCTTACTTTTAGGACCCAACTTAAGGGTGGACTCCTTAGGGTAACCTTTCTGACCCCTCTCCTCTCTTCAGTCCATGAAAGTCCTGCCTGCCATTCTGTCTTTCCTTCAGGGCTTCTGCCCTCCTATCCCTACACTTACCAGATATAAATAGAATTGCCTCTTGTCCTACAAGAAACTCCTTGGGATCTGGTTTATTCTGTGCCCAGAAGTTAGAGGAAATGCAGGACAGTATCTATTTGTTGTAAGAATAAGTGGTTTGGTTGATTGAGTAATGACATCTTCCATACTACTCATTCCTGCTACTCCCTCTGCCATCTCCATCATAATTTTTTTTAGGGGATAGGGGATATACACAATCACATATCCTAGTGTTAAAAGCAAGACAACAGTCCCAAAATAGAGTCACTTATGCTATACTCCACACCCCCAAACCAAGACTTAATTACAATTTTGGCTGTTCCCAAATGGAATGTTAGATCAGTCAATCAGGCACTAATAAGGTAATCTGCACCATAGACACCCTGTTATCCTCTAAAGGAAAATGACTTTGTCTTTACTAAGAGGATAGAGGAAAGTAACTTTGTCTTTACTAAGAGGATCTGATTTTCTGCCTGTTATAATTTTCTTGTTCTTGCTCTCTTCTGCTTATAAAATCTTTGATTTTCCACAGCTCCTTGAAGCTCCTTTCTGTCTGCTAGATAGGGTGTTTACCAATTCATGAATCATTGAATAAAGTCAGGAAGATCTTTAAAGTTTATTCAAATTTTGTTATTCAATAGTAGCCTGCAGTAAAATTGTTGCTTTCTTAAATCTTTGCTTGTTGCCTCCAAGTTTTTGATAATTGCTGCCTTTCCGGAATTGGGAAAAGGAAGACTAAACTCTTGACAACTGGGGAGTTGTAGCGTTCTGATATTTATTAACAATATCCAGTGGTTTCCAAGTCTCATCTAAACAAATGGAAAAATGGGAAGATTCCCTAAGTAATGTGTGATGTTAAGCAAGGGACAAGAAGTTGGATATTGTAATGGTAACAAATAGAAATGTATTTAATACAAAATAACATACAATGTCAGTAACCTGCTTTTTTAAAACAAACAAAACCCCTTTCCCTCTTAGTGATTACACAAGCAAAATGCAGATATTTGAAGGAAACAGTCATTCATAATCCCACCATTTTATTTCCTCAGCTATTTCTTGTTACGTACACATACACATTCCAGCAGAAGTAAGGCCTGTTTCAGAGTGATTGGTAGGGTAATAATAATATGAATGTAATAATTTATAGTTTTAATTTGAACACTTCACCTAAAATGTCATATGATGTACTTGAGTGTGATATTGTTATGTTACAGAATTACATGCTTATGATTTTGTAATAAAAGTTTTTATCATAAAAAAGGGGCATTAAATTGTGACAGAATGGATGGAACTGGAGAGTATTAATGCTAAGTGAAATAAAGCCAGGTAGTGAAAGAAAAATACCACATGATCTCACCTTTAAGTGGAACCTAATGAACAAAATGAAAGAATGAACAAAATAGAACCAGAGGCATATAAACAAGGAACAGGCTGACAGGAACCAGAAGGGAATGGGAAGGGTGATGAGGGAGGAAAGTGGGGGAAAGGCCTGGTTAAAGAACAAGTATAAATGACTCATGGACATGGACAACAGGGTGGGGATTGACTGTAGTGGGGTAGGGGAATGGGTGGGGCAGGGGAGAGCAAAGGGGGAAAATTAGGACAACTGTAATAGAACAACAATACACAAAGGAAGGGTCATTATTTGGGCCGGACTCTGTATTTACAATTGTTGATATTCAAATCCCACTATAATGAGATTATAAGCATTTCTGATGTTATTAAAATTTTGTATTGTATACTCTGTAATGTCTGTGTAGTATTCTCTTGTATGATGCACTATTGTCTGGTGTTGGACATTTAAATTGCTTCCTTTTTTTTTCTATCTTCAATAGAACCTCAGTAACAGGTATGTCGATAGTTCTTTTTCACATTTCTCAGACTATTCTTAGGACAGACTTTTAGAAGGATTAGGGTCAAAAGTAATAAATATTTTAAAGATTCTTTTAATTTTTTTTATTTTTTAAAAATATTTTATTTATTTATTTATAGAGAGGGAAGGGAGGGAAAGAGAGAGAGAGAGAGAGAAACATCAATGTGCGGTTGTTGGGAGACATGGCCTGCAACCCAGGCATGTGCCCTGACTGGGAATTGAACCTGCGATGCCTGGTTCGCAGCCCGCGCTCAATCCACTGAGCTACACCAGCCAGGAATTTTTTTAATTATACTTTACACTCAGCATTATTTTGTATTAGTTTCCAATGTACAATATAATGGTTAGACAATTATATTAAGACTCTTGATTCATATTGCCACACTACTTCCCAAAATTTAGAAGACAGCTTGCTTGAAGTTTTATTCTCAACTTCATATAAATTCTGTCATCTGGTGTGCTCTTTTGTGCCTGATTTAACACCTGTGATATTCATTCAGGTTTTTGTGTTGATCAGGAATTATTTTCTATTGCTTCACTGGTCATTGTATAATCACACCATGGTTTATTTACCATCAAGTACTGATGGACATCTGGATTACCATTGTTCGGTTGTATTAATAAAGCTGGTATGAATGTTCTTCCTTGGTGTATATATTCTTCCGGTAGTGTGATTGCTGTGTCGCTCCTTACACACTCCAAGTTTTCCTATGGTATAACCACAGGGCTTACTTAGTTCTTGGGCTATAGACTCTAACCTAGAAGTACTATCACATAGGGTAGCTGCATTCTTGACTCAGCTTGGGGCTTTCATTTACATTCTCAGGTATGAGACACCATTTTAAAAGACTTTGCAAGGTCAAATGCCTTGTCCACAATTTGACTCTCCCGTTTGTTTGGACATATAACCTAATACCGAACAAAATTCTCGTTCAAATTTGCTTCAGGGTTTGCTCACAACGTGAAGACTGTCGAGACAGACAAACTCCCTGGCTTGTCTCCTCCTCCCAAAGTAAAGCCGACATTCCTCAAGAGGCAACAAAGGATACGCTCTGGTAGGCCGCGTAGGGTTCTGATCAAGTCCGGCCCCTCATCTCCGCACATGCGCAGGTTGAGCCCTACGGAAGCTGGTGGCCCAGGCGCGCGTAACGTAGAGTCGTACGTCGGTGCGCGTTTACGCCAGGGCGTGCGCTCGGTAGTACCCAGGGGAACATGGCGGCTGCTCCTCTGGAGGAGAGATTTTGAGAGGTGCGGAGGAAGAAGGCCCACAGGAGGGACACACCCGGCAGTGAACCGGAGCACCTCGCTCGTCATTCATTGAGAGCTCTGCTCCGCGCCAGAAGGTGAGTGAAGCAGTGCCACAGGACAACTCGCCGGCAGCAGGCGAGGGCACTTTCCGCCATTTTCAAGTTCGGCCGTTGCGTGCTTTGGAGGCCTGGCAGGGCGCTTGGGAACAGGTAGGAAGAGCAGGGGAAATCGACGTCGGGAGGATTGTTTAAGGCTGGTTGGAACCTTTGAGGAGGTGGTTGGAGGCTTGTTGTAGACCAAGAAAACAAGGCATGATAGGACTACGGCCCTCACTGGCGACTGGTGGCGACAGGACGTAGGTGTAGGGTAGGCCGCGGATAGGAT
This sequence comes from Tonatia bakeri, assembly GCA_004024845.1. Classification (NCBI taxonomy): domain Eukaryota; kingdom Metazoa; phylum Chordata; class Mammalia; order Chiroptera; family Phyllostomidae; genus Tonatia; species Tonatia bakeri. The sequence goes on from PVIA01014389.1 coordinate 9,432, forward strand.
GTGAAGTTTGGAGGAGGGAAGCGGGTTAGACAGAGATTTGGGGCGGGAGTGCAAGGGGTTGTGCTTAGAGTTGAACGGAGTGTGGCTGTGAGTGATTGGTTTAAGTCTTACACTTTAAGGGGTCACGGGAAGTTAATGCAAAAGTCTCTGAGAGGGCAGAAGGTTTAACCTCGATATTGTGGTGGTTTGTAATCGGTATTAGTAACTAATAAGTACACAAGTTTTTGCTTGACAAGCAAGAACCCTGCTCTTTTGGAGTACTTATATTATTATTTTGTGTGCCTTAAATCATTTTCCCTGCAAGAGTCCCATTAGTAACTCTCTTCACGGTTCCGATTTTTGGTTGCCTCTGGCAACTAATTGTTTAGGCTCTAAGAAAGCATTCTTTAAAAAAAGAAAAGAAAAATGTTGATACATGGTTGTAACCCTTGTGGATGGTGGCTTATCCGGAGAAGAGTATGCAGGTCGATAGGGAATTCCGTAATTGGATATGTGTAAATCAAATCAGAAAGGTACGGATTACTTGTAGGAAGCCTATTAAAAATGTTTGGAAGTAATTTCTGCATAGAAAAAAAAACTGTTAGGAACTCTGGAAGACATTACAGTGAACAAAAGCCTATGTTAAAAGGAATACCTCTTGGGGACACTGAGTTGACTAATGCACACTTTATTTTTTGCCTGTTAATGTGCAGTGGTAGATCTGTTTAATTCACACAAAGCTTTTAGGTGAAACACGATAATTGTTTCCCTAGTAGAATTCCATCTCCTCCCACCCCCCATGCCCCAGTCATAATTGCACTTAACACTGATCTTTTATCGTTAATTGGTCTCTTTGCCTAGAAGGTAAAAATACTGTATGGATTTGCATTTTTGCTGAGGCTTGAAGTTCTGTATTTAGCCATTTTTCTTGGAAAAAAATTTATTTTTGCGGCAAATTTATTAATTTCCATTCTTGTGGGAAGGATTTTGGTAGAAAGTTGGCTTTACATCACAGTTTAGGAAAAAATAAATCCTTATCTATTTAAAGACTTTATTTATTTATTTTTAGAGGGAGAGGAAGGGAAGGAGAAAGAGAGGGAGACATCAATGTGTGGTTGCCTCTCGCATGCTCCCAACTGGGGACCTGGCCTGCAACCCAGGCATGTGCCCTGACTGGGAATCTAACTGGAGACCCTTTGGTTCTCAGGTGGGCATTCAATCCACTGAGCCACACCATACAGGGCTAATTACACTTTTAATAACCACTTCAGGTGCTTTTTTGAACTCTCTTTGCCAAGTATTAATATTAAGTACATATATTTTTTCACATTACTTTGGGAAAAACATGTTACCTACTTGCTGAAGTTTGAATTGTATCATATTTCAGAATAAGAAAGCAAGGTTACAGTAAAGCTTTATAACTTCAACAAATATATTGACAAAGGTGTTAATGAAAGCTATTCCCTTATCAAGGTATTCACATAATTCTTTTGAGGTTGCTTAGGAAAAGATTAAGACTTAGTGTTTTTAAAGTAGTACTAATTAGCTGGAACCTGCAGATTAGAAATCTTCATTATCAAAGTATTTAATTAAATGTCAAAAACGTGCCAGTTGTTGTTTAAGCATAACAGATTTGTTGTTTAAGATTCCCAAGTGTCTTAGTTTTCTGCCAAACATTATTCCAGGATTTTGTGTTGAGACTTTTGCTTATAAAAAATGTTAATTTTTTTCCCTTTGCATTAATGAGTTTCTCTGTTGTAATGTGTTTAACCAAGTAAGCCGACTGATCAGTTTTTTTTTAAAGATTTTTACTTATTTACTTTTAGAGAGGGAAGGGAGGGAGAAAGAGAGGGAGAGAAACAGCAATATGTGAGATACATCAATTAGTTGCCTCTTGCATGTCAGCAACTGGAGACCTGGCCTACAACCCAGACATGTGCCCTGACTGGGAATTGAACCAGAGACCCTTTGGCTCGCAGGTGGGCTCTCAATCCACTGAGCCACACCACTCAGGGTTGATCATAGTTTTAATATTTAAAAGTATTTTGTCTTTTGTCTTTGACAGAGATACAGGTTCAAAACCTTGGCGAACACTTTCTCTTTTGTACCATTTCTTTTCTCTTTGCAAAGATTTACATTGGTCCTACAGAGAAGCCTTTAAGTATTTTGGAAAATCTTACCCAAATTACTCTCATCTTTTCTGGACCATAAACATTTTAATATTTTCTGGTAGAGTGACTAACTTCATAATGTTTGTGTTGTACCTTATATTCATAATTTGAGAGCCTATGAATTCCCAGGTCTGGGTAGTGTTGGAAAGGGCATGGATTTCAGCAGCAGGCACAACTGGGTTTGAATGCCAGGCTCACTACTACCTAACTTTATTTATACTGGGTCAGTTAATTAAACTTCTGAGCTTCAGTTTCCTTTTATATAAAAATGTTAATTATATCTCAAAAGTGAGAGGAAGTGTCTAATACATAGTAAGCATGAGTAAATTTTGATATTTTCATTTAGTGATGAGAATTTAATTGCTGATGTCATTTTCAGTGTTTTAAATTGAGGTATAATTGACATATGACATTAGTTTAGGTGCACAACATAATGGGTTTTTTGCATTTCCGTATACACTAATTTTTTATTTTTATTTTTCAGTTACAGTTCATGTAGAAAATTATATTAGTTTCAGGTGTACAACCCAGTGATGAGCCATTAAATGTAGCTTCTGAAGCAGTCACCCTGATAAATCTAGTACCTGTCTGACACTATACATAATTATAACAATATTATTAACTATATTCCTATGTTGTGCTTTACGCCCCCATGACAGTTCCCTAACTACCAATTTGTACAAGGTCTGTCTAGAAGGTATCCAGCCATGTAGTGTGGAAAAAAAGAGACATTTGTTGAAAAAGATACAAGAAACATTGTACATAGGACAATGATGCCTCAGTCCCCTTCAAAATAGGCACCTCGGGACTTCACAAGTTTTCCCAACAGCTGTCAGCTGCCTGGTCATATTTTCCTGAATCTTACTGATGGTCTGAAATCTTCTTCCTTTTGAAGGTGATTTTAATTTTGAGAAAAGCCAGAAGTCATGGGGCGCCAAATCTGGTCTGTGGGGGATTGAATCACCTGGCTGATTGATGTTTCATCAAAAAATTCTGCACAAGGCTGATGCATGAGTGAGCACATAGTCATGATGAAGCTGCCAATCACCAGTTGCCCATGGCTGCAGCCATTTTCATCCTATTGCATCTCTTAACTGACAAAGAACATTGGGGTAGTACTCCTTATTAATTGTTTTCCTGGACGGACGTATTCATAATGGACAACACCTTTACAATAAAAAAATGCAGTTAACAGAGTCTTGATCTCTTTGCCTTGCCTTTTTTGGGCCTGGAGAACTGGCATCTTCCGTTGGGACAACTGGGCCTTTGTTTCTGTATCATAGCGGTAGACCTGTGATTCATCTCAAGTTACGATCTTCTTGAGGAAATCTGGTTCACTGGTAGCAGTTTAAATTAATTCATTAGCAACTGCAGCATGATGTTCATTGTACAAGATGTTCATTCTGCTCTTGTAGCGGAAGCCATGGGATGAATTTTGCCACAAAACATTTTCTGCCAAGGTCCTGTGTCAAAATCTTAGTTTTTGGAATATCCAGATCAGCTTCTAGTTCTTGCATTGTCAGTTGCTGATCTTTGTTGATTGTATTCCATACATGTTCAACATTCTCAGGTATACTGCTTGTTGCAGGCCTTCCAGAAGGTGGATCACTTTTAGTAGAGTCTTGACCATCTTGGAAGCATTTGTGCCATCTTTTATTTGTGCTGCACTCATTGCATTGTCCCCAGAAGCCTTCTGAATCATCCAAATAGTTTCCACACAGAAATATTCAAGCTTAATGCAAAACTTGATATAGATTCATTGATCTACTCATTCAGTCATTGTGTATGTGACAGACACACAGGATACATGCTCACTCAACAGCATCTACTGTCTCCACTGACTAGTACAGTGAAGTTGTCATTGTTCAGGCATGAGCATTCTAGTCCACTCTCCTTGGTTGTTGGGTTATATCGATGTCACACAAACCATTCTTGTTATATTAACAGTGGCTGCACTTTTTCCAGACAGACTTTGTACTTAATCCCTTCACCTTTTTTATTCAGCCTATAACCTCCGTCCCTTCTGGTGACCATCAAAATAGTCAGTTTATCTATGACTTTGTTTTTTTCAGGTCTGCTTGTTTATTTTGTTTTTCAGATTTCACACATAAGTGAAATCGTATGGCATTTGTCTTTCTCTTATTTCACTCAATACACTATCCTTTAGGTCCATCCATATTGTTGCAGAAGACACAATTTCATTCTTTTTTATGGCTGAGTCCTATTTCATTGTATATATGTACCACTTAATTATCCATTCATGTATTGATGGACACTTAGGTTGCTTCCATATCTTGGCTGTTGTAAATAATGCCTCAGTGCACATTGTCTTTTCAATTTATTCTTTTGGATTTTTTCAGAAAAATAACCTTAAGTGGAATGACTGGGTCCTTCTTTGTCTCTTGTTACAGCCTTTATTTAAAGTCTGTTTTGTTTGATCTAAGTATTGCTACCTCAGCTTTTTTTTGTTTTCATTTCCATGAAATATCTTTTTCCATCCCTTCATTTTTTTATCTTTTATTTTTATTTTTTAATATTTTTATTGATTACGCTATTACCATTTTCCCAATTTTCCCCCCTTGCCCCGGCCCCCCAGCATTCCCCTCCCTCCTTAGTCCATGTTCATGGATTGTACATATAAGTTCTTTGAGTCCTCTTTCCCATACCATTTTTTATCTCTCCCTGTCTACCTATGCTTACTAACCATGCTTCTTCTTCCTTGTACCTTCCCCCCCCATTCCTCTCTTCCCCCTCCTGACTGAAATCCCTCCTTGTGATGTCCATTTCTCTGATTCTGTTTCCGTTCTGGTTGTTTGCTTAGTTTTTGTTTCCATTGTTTTTCTTTTGTTTTAGGTTCAGTTGTTGATAGTTGTGTTTGTTGTCATTTTACTTTTCATAGTTTTGATCTTTTTCTTAGATAAGTCCCTTTAACATTTCATATAATAATGGCTTGGTGATGATGAACTCCTTTAACTTGACATTATCTGAGAAGCACTTTATCTGCCATTCCGTTCCAAACGAAAGCTTTGCTGGATAAGAGTAATCTTGGATGTAGGTCCTTGCCTTTCATGACTTCAGATTCTTCTTTCTAGCCACTTCTTGCCTGTAAAGTTTCTTTTGAGAAATCAGCTGATAGTCTAATGGGAACTCCTCTGTAGATAACTCTCTTCTTTCCTCTTTCAGCTTTTAAGATTCTTTCCTTCTCTTTAATCTTGGGTAACTTAATGATATGTGCCTTGGTGTGTTCCTTTTTGGGTCCAACTTCCTTGGGACTCTCTGGGCTTCCTGGACTTCCTGGAAGTCTATTTTCTTTGCCAAATTGGGGAAGTTTTCCTTCATTATTTGTTCAAATAAGTTTTCAATTTCTTGCAGTCGTTTTTCTCTTTCTGGCACCCCTATAATTTAGATATTGGAATGTTTTAAGTTGTCCCAGAGGTTTCTAAGAATCTCTTCACTTTTTCAAATTCTTGTTTTTTCATGCTGTTCCAGTTAGATGTTTATTTTTTTCTTTTGTTCCAAATTGTTGCTTTGAGTTCTGGTTTCCTTCATGTCACTGTTGGTTCCCTGAACATTCTGCTTTATTTCACTTTGGGTATCCTTCATTTGTTTTTTCATTTTTCGACCAAGCTCAATCAGATCTGTGAGCATTTTGATTACCCTGGTTTTAAATTCTCCACCAGATAGGTTGGCTGTCTCCTCCTCGCTTAGCTCTTTCTGAGGCTGTACTCTGTTCTTTCATTTGGGTCATATTTCTTTGTCTTGGTGCAGCTGATAGGTTGTAAGGGGACAGCACCTTAGGTGTTCACCCAGGCAGGGCAACCCTCTTTGCTGCATTGCTGTGCTGCCTGTGGGGGAGGGGCCAGAGAGGGAACAGTGCAGCTCACCTGCTCGTCTCTAGTGTACTTTTTAAAAAAAAATTACTTTAGTATTGTTCAATTACAGTGTCTAGTGCACTTTTCAACAGACTCTCGGACTCTTCCTGTAAGACTGGGAGCTTCTCCTACCACAGCAACCCCAGCTGTAGCCCACAGCCACCTCTGAGTCCCATTAAGTCAGTCCAGCCCCCAATTTCTGCTTGTTGTGGCAGTTTTTCTGAGTCAGTCTGCCAGTCCGTTGCCTTACAGGTCTGGTTGTTCTGGTTGATTTTTTAAAAAAATTCCTTGGTTGTTGGAGTTCCATGCAGTTTGATTTTCTTGGTTGTTGGAGTTCCATGCAGTTTGATTTTCGGGCGCTTTTGGTTGTTTATGATTTCACATTGGTTGTTGTCCTCCTTTTGGTTGTGTGAGGAAACAAAGGGTCTCTACCTACACCTCCATCTTGGCCGGTACTCCCATCCCTTCACTTTTTGTGTGTCTTTCCATCCTAAGGGAGTCTCTGTAGACAGCATATGTAAGGGTCTTGTTTTGTTCAGCCAGTGTCTTGACTGTAGTCCATTTAATCCATTTGCACTTAAAGTAATTGTTGATAGATACACATTTATTGCCATTTCATTATTCCTGTTTTTGATCTTTTTTTCCCTTCTTAAAGAAGACCCTTTTATCATTTCTTATAACACTAGTTTGGTGGTAATGAACTCCTTTAGCTTTTTCTTGTCTGGGAAGCTCTTTGCCTGTCCTTTGATTCTAAATGATTGCCTCACTGGGTAGAATAATAGTGCTTGTAGGTCCTTTCATTTCATCACTTTAATTATTTTGTGTCAGTCCCTTCTGGCCTGCAATGTTTCATTGAGAAATTAGCTGACAGTTTTACAGGAGCTCCCTTGCAGGCAAAGCACTTCTTTTCTCTTGCTGCTTTTAAGATTCTCTTTGTTTTTGACATTGAGTATTTTAATTATTTCTGTACATCATCATCAACATTTGTTTTTTGTTGTTTTGGATAGTAGCCATTGTAGTGGATGTGAGGTGGTAAGTACAACTCATTGTGGTTTCAATTTGCATTTCTCTACTGTTTAAGGATTTTGAACATCTTTTCATACTCTTCTTGGCCATTTGTCATCTTTGGAGAAAAGTATGTTCAAAGTATACCTCACTGTGTAAGGTATATAATTGTCTAGTCTTATTATATACCTGAAACTAATGTATGTCAACTGTAATTGATATATAAAATTATTTAAAAATTTTTTGTTATAAATATGTATGTTTGATGGGTCAAGGGTGACAGAGGGTGGAGATGGTGGCTGTAACAGTTGGTGTAGGTTTGGAGGCTGGACATCACAGAGAGAGACAGGTAGTCTGCTCAGCAGGGTAGGCTGAGGAGCATTCTAGAGCCTGTAACACCTGGTTGGTGGGTGTGCTGGTAGGGGTCTTGTATGTGGCTTCCTTGGCCAAGGTCCTGGGTGGTATGGGCATTGGCACCTGGGCTCAGCTCACACCATTCAGGCAGGGCCTTGTAGGCAAACTCAGGCTGCTGGGTGCTCATCACCCATAGTTGTAATATTTCAGCTGCATCTGTTCGACCTGCTTCTGTCTCAGCTGCTGCACCGGCTGCTAGAATGCTTGGGTTTTGCTGCACAGCATGAAGCCAGTCTGGCTGCTTGGGTAAGGTGGGAATGGTGCGGTAGGCATAGCTCACCATGAGAAGAGCGACCTGTGGAAGTGCATCATGTCTTTGATGAAGTTTAGATGCAGCTACTGGCACTTGCTTTGGCAACAGAGTATTCTGTCCTTGAAGGTTGTCTTCATGAGTTGGTAATAGACTACTTGTAGAGGTTCTTAGCAGGGCCCCTGTGGTCAGAGGAGTCGGTGATAATAATGTCAAAGCCGTTGTTCTGTTTCATGAGCTCAGAATGTGGATCGTCAGCTTTGACCTGGAGCAGCCAATGGCCATGGCTAATAGGAACTTCTTAGAGACTTGAATGACATCCTCTTCAGTCTTGCACTGGACCATAGACCCCACAGAGGAATGCTTCACCACCTTCAGCTTTCCCCGGACACTACGTCCCCACTCCCCAATGATCAGCACCTTGCGTGGGTTGGGTAGCTGCACAGTGGCAGGTTGGCTGTCATCTCCTGGTAGGAGAACTTGTCCCTTTCCATGCACTGATGACTTGCTCCAACACAAAGTTACTGCAGAAGACAAAGATATCCTGGTATCATTCTGGTACTGGTACCTGGTACTCCTGGTATCCAGGCTTCACTTTTCATGGAAGTTACCCTCCTGGAACCAGCCTCCTGGATGGCAGCAGGGCCAGAGTCCTTGGCTGGCATGCTGGTGGGTGGCACTGGGTACAGACCCTGGACTTAGGAACCTGGACTCAGGCCACACCAAGCCACAGCACAACTTGACCAGCTCTGACCACTGCGGTGATGTAACCCAACCCTTCTAGAGGGGCTGAAATATAAAATTATTGTAAAAAATAAAAAATGTAACATAAATCCTAAAAAAATGACAGAAACTTTGAAAATTTTGTCTATTCTATGTGTAATATTGAAGTTACAGAGTATTTTACTTATAGAGAATATTAAATATTGATCCTTTAATTAGAAGATAAAGAAACAGGATTGAGATTAAATTTGTTCTTAGTTACTCAGTTATGGCAGAATCCAGGTCACCTGCATATAAGTTTGGTACTCTTTTTAAAAAAAAGGGAAAACCAGAACATTTCATAGTACAATGTGAAAGGGGTTTTTTGTTCGTTGTCTTTGGGAGAAAGCTAAAATTATGACAGTTAAATAGCTATTTAACTAGTAAAGTCTAAATCAGGAAAATTTTCCATCAAGAGTTGTGGTCACATTATTTGTGGATTATCAACTAGGACTTTTGTGTATTTTTATTTTAGTAACCTAATGATTTTCAGCCTTTAAATCTGCCTTTAAGTCATGGGATTTAGCTTAATATTTCTTGATAGGTTTTACACACACACACAAGTGTGTAACCCAATGCCTCCCTCATGTGTTTCAGGTACTCAAGTTGTAGGTGATACTGTTAGGGAGTTGTTTTTTTAACCCACAATTTCTACCCACAATGCTTGATTCCAGCTATTTTTTTAAATATCAAATTTGTGCCCGGAATAGACATCTTCAGTTCTGTCTGACTGTGTCCATAATACTACAGTTAATAGCATTACTTTCTGGGGGTAGGGTGTTTAAGACAACAGAAATTTATTCACATAGTTCTGAAAGCCAGGAATCTGAAGTCCAGGTGTGGTTAGAGTTGATTCCTTCTGGAGACTCTGAGGGGGAAGCCATTTCATGCCTCTCCCTCCTAGCTTCTGGTGACTGCAAGCAGTCCTTGGCTTTCCTTGGCTTGTTTGTAGGTATATTGCTCCAATCTGCCTTTCTCTTCACATGGCTACCTTTGTTGGGTGTTTATCAGTAGCCTTACTTTCATAAATTATGTTATTTTTATCACTTACTCATATATATGTATATGTAAAAAAATAAAGGCACAAGAAGATATGTGGTGTTCTGTCTCCTTTCTGTGGCTACCCTCTAGTCCCCTTTCATCTATTTAATAGGTACCATTGTTACAAATTTGGAGATAGTTTGGGCTGTATACGGCAAACTAATGTTTGGGCGTAGGACAATTTATCTTCCTAAAATACAAAATTTATAATCTGCATTTCTGGGATGATTGATTCATCATTGCCTACAACAGTGTTTTTTTACTTCTTGGAACCCATGTCCCTGCTTTCTTGCTCCCCGTAATGTAAATATCCATATTAGAATTCTACATATGACTGCAAGGTGGGGGATGTCATTGAATTCCTTTTACCCATTTATGTATCTAGATTTCAGTTAAAGCTTCTTGCTCTATTTGGTAGATTTAAACTCTTTAGCATGTCTGAGTTGGCCTAACAGGAATTTCTGTTTCCTCTTCACCCTACCCTGCTCATGAATCACTTTAAAAGAAACCTCTTTTTGTGGCTTAGCATAAGTTCTACAAGTTTCATCCATGTAGCATATATTAAAATTTCCTTTTTAAAGCTGAATGATGCCTTGGCTGGTGTAGCTCAGTGTATTGAGCACGGGCTGCGAACCAGGCATCGCAGGTTCGATTCCCAGTCAGGGCACATGCCTAGGTTGCAGGCCATATCCCCCAGCAACCGCACACTGATGTTTCTCTCTCTCTCTCTCTCTCTCTCTCTTTCTCTCTCTCTCTCTCTCTCTCTCTTTCTCCCTCCCTTCCCTCTCTAAAAAATAAATAAATAAAATCTTAAAAAAAAAAGATTTGTAAAAAAAAAAAAGCTGAATGATATTGAGTACACTATACTTTATCCATTCATCTGTTTATGGACATTTGGGTTGTTTTTCATCTTTTAGTTGTGTGAATAATGTTATGAGTATGGATTTACAAACATTTATTAGTGCATCTGCTTTCAATTCTTTGGGTACATACCCAGAATCCCATAGCATTTTGTACATACTTTTATAGCCCTTTGTCCTGTTGTGTTATAAATATTTCTATGTCTGAAGATTCTAAGCAAGGCATGTGGTGGGGAAGCTTATGAAATTGATAATAAAATTAAATTAATGATTAATAATCATAACCTTCCAAAACAGAAAGCACCAGGCCTACATGGGTCATTGGCGAATTCTGCCAAACAGTTTAGAAAGAAATTATACTAATTCTTTACAATCTCTTCCAGAAAACAGAAGGAGAAAGAATACTTCCTAACACATATTTGAAGCCTAATACTAAACCAAAAAAAAGATGTTATAGAAGGAAAACTATAGACCAGTATCTCTGGAACATAAACACAGAAATCTTCAACAATACACTAGAAAATGTAATGCAACAATGAATAAAAAGAATTACATACACTATGACCAAGTGGGATTTATTCCAGTTATACCAGTCTGGTTCAGCATTCAATAATGAATTGATGTAATCTATCACAGTCAACAGGCCGAAGAAGAAAAATCATGTGATTAAATCAATCAGTGTAAAAGAACATTTGGCAGGATTCAATACCTATTCATGATAAAAATGCTCAGCAAACTAGGCATAGAAGGGAACTCCCTGAGTTCATACAGAATATTGACAAAACCCTCACAGCAGTGGCTGGTGTGACTCAGTGGTTTGAGCATCAGCCTGTAAACCAGGAGGGGCCTCAATTCGATGCCCAGTCAGAAACGTGTCTGGGTTGTGGGCCAGGTCCCCAGTTGGGGGCGTGCAAGAGGCAGCCAATCAGTGTTTCTCTTCCTCTCTTTCTCCCTCCCTTCTCCTCTTTCTTAAAATAAATACATAAAATTAAAAAAAAAATACAACTCACAGCTAATGCCATACTTAATAGTGAGGAACTAGATGCTGAGATCTGGAACAAGGCTGAGATGTTGATACTCACCACTCCTTTTCAGCATTGTCCTGGAAGTCCTAGGTAATGCAATAAGATAAGGAAAGGAAGTAAAAGGTATGCACATAAGGAAAGAAGAACTAAAGTTGTCTATTCACAGAAGACATGATTATCCACGTAGAAAATCTTAAGAATCAAAAAACCTCTAGTAAGGGATTATAGCAAGGTTTCAGGGTACAAGATAAATACACAAAAGTCAATTGCTTTCTTATATAGCCAGCATGAACAGTTAGAATTTGGAATTAAACACAGTGCTATATTCTACATTTCCACCCAAAAATATACTTAAGTATAAATCCCCCCCCCCCCCAAAGTGTGCAAAATCTGCAGTAGGTAGACTACAGAACTTTAAGGAAAGAAATCAAAGATCTAAATAAGTGGAAAAATATTTCATGCACATGGAGGTTAATACCATATGCCTCCTAAATTCAACATTTGTTCTAATTTTACTGTTATTCTCTCTCACTATTGGTTTGCCTTGGCTGCCATAACAAAATACCACAAATCGAGTGGCCTAAACAATAGATACTGTCTTACAGTTATAGAGGTTAGGTGTTCAAGATCAAGATGTTAGCAGGGCTGTGGTTTTTCAGAAGGTGCTAGGGAAAGATCTGTCCCCAGGCCTCTATTCTGGTTTCTGGTAATTTCTTGGCTTGTGTCAGCATAGCTCCAATCTTTTTTTCTCTCCCAAATTAAAAGAAAATGTATGTGGAAAGTTACAAAGGTGTAGTAGAAGTAAGCCAGCTGTGCTGTGTAGGCTCAGGAAACAAATTACAGAAGCAGAAGAAGGGCCCTTGGAGCTTAGGAAAGGCAAGGATAATGTGCCTGGGGGGAGGTGGGGGACCAGAAATGTGGGTATGCTCCTGGGAAGGAGAGTGCCAGCAAAGCTCCAGTCTTAATTACATGTGTACAAAATTTTACTTTTTTTGAAAAATAAAGACACTAGTCATACTGAATTTTGGGCTTGTCCTACTCTAGTATAACTTTAATGACATTGTGTCTCTACATACATACATATTACATACTTATGAGGTCTATCCATGATACAGTGTTTCAACATGCAACATTAGCATGCAGTATCACATCAAAGCCATAATTCCTTACTATTGTGTAATAGCCAGTCTGTATTCAAATGGTCTTTGATAGCTGGATTTTTCAAACCGGGACCTAATCAAGGTTCAAAGTATCCAGCCATATAATATGAAAAAGAGACATATTGAAGGAGATGCAAGAAGCATTGTACATAGGACCATGATGCCTCAGTCCCCTTTAAAATAGGCACTTTGGGACCTCACACAGTTCTTCCAACTGCAGCATGATGTTCCTTCTGCTCTGGTAGCAGAAGCCACGGAATGAATTTTGCCACAACACATTTCATGCCAAGATCCTGCGTCGAATCTCAGACAGTAGTTTTTGGAATCCCCAAATCAGCTTCTAGTTCTCTCATTATTGGTTGCTTTTCTTTGCTGATTGCAGTCCATACATGTTCGACATTCTCAGATGTACTGCTTGTTGCAGGCCTTCCAGAAAGTGGATGACTTTCAACAGTCTCGACCATCTTGGAAGCGTTTGTGCTACACTTTTATTTGTGCTGCACTCATTGCATCGTCTCCAAAAGCCTCCTGAATCATCCAAATAGTTTCCACAGAGAAATATTCAAGCTTAATGCAAAACTTGATATAGATTCATTGATCTACTCACTCAGTCATTGTGAATGTGACAGCTGCACAGGATACATGTTCACTCAACAGCATCTACTGTTTCCACTGACTAGTACAGCGAAGTTGTCATTGTTTATGTATGAGCATTCCAGTCCACTCTCCTTGGCTGCTGGGTTACATTGATGTTGTGCAAACCATTCTCGATATATAAACAATGGTTGGAGTTTTTGTGGACAAGCGTTGTACACACATGTTTTTAGCCATTTCAGAGTAATTGCAGACATGACACACAGTGTTTCAACATGCAACATTAACATGCAGTATCACATTAAAGAAAATTAGATGTAGTTCCTTACTGTTGTGTAATAGCTGGTCCATATTCAAATGGTCTTTGATAGCTGGGTTTTTTAAACCAGGACCTAATTAAGGTTCATATGTTCTCTCTGGTTGTCTCCTTAGTCTTTTTAACTAGAGCAGTCTTCCTGATTTTTGTTATTTTTAATACATATACTTTTTTTTTTTTTAAGGACTTGTTCACAGAACCCTGACTGGTGTGGCTCAGTGGGTTGGGTGTCAGCCCACAAACCAAAAGTTCACTGTTTAGATTCCTGGTCAGGCCACGTGCCTGGCTTGAGACCAGGTCCCCAGTTGGCAGTGTGGGAGAGGCAACTGATCATTGTTTCTTTTGCACATTGATGTTTTCCTGTCTTCCCCTCTCTCTAAAAGTAAATAAATCTTAAAAAAAAAAAAAAAAGACTTGCTTACAGGAAGTTACCTCAATTACAAATCGAACCTCTGTGATCTACCGACCTAATTTAGGACTAGTTGAAACCAGTACTTGCTTTCTATGTCCAGGGGTCCTAATACAGAAAGCGTGATTCTTGGACAGCTAAGAGAGCTGTTATATTAATTGTCTCTGTTATAGTTGTTTTAGAGAATGGACTGCATTTCTTTGTTAATCTTAAGCATTGTCCTCCTACCTTAAAATGTTTCTTTTGTATGTGTAACATATTCTGTCTTTTAAGGTACACTATCCTAAAAATGTCTCTTCAGTTTGGTGAAACTTCTTTTAGCTCATTCCTTGTGATACAAAAACAAAAATTATTGTTCTGTGAGCAAATACTTTGTTTGCTGCACCTTTTTTTCTGTATGGTTACTATTTTGCCTTTGTAATTAATAAGTATTTTGAGGACATACTTTGAAACTAAATATATGTTGCCTCTCAATTTTTTGCTCACTAATTTTAGCAGCCATTGGTGGAGCCTGTCTGCAGCAAGTGTTACTGGGTTTTCCAATGGTGATTTTCTGATGGCATACGATGCCTGTCTGCAGAATCTTCAACCACTGTTAATATAATGAGAGTGGTCTGTGTGACATAGATGTAACCCTGCAGCCAAGGAGAGTGGACTGGAATGCTCATCCATGAACAATGACAACTTCACTGTACTAGTCAGTGGGGAATGGTAGATGCTGTTGAGTGATTGTGTGTATTGTGTGGCTGTTGCCTTCATAGTGACCAAGGGAGTAGAGCACTGAATCTGCATCAGGTTTAGTGTTAAGCTTGAACATTTCTCCAAGGAAACTATTTGGATAATTCAGAAGGCTGCAGTTATGGGCAACTGGTGATTGGCAGCTTCATCATGACAGCACACCTGCTCATGCATCACATCTCATACAGAGTTGTTTTTTTTTTAGATAGTAGTTTTTAAAACATTTTTATTTATTTTTAGAGAGGGGAGGGAGGGAGGGGGGGAGAGAGAGAGAGAGAGAGACAGAGAGGGAGGGGGAGAGAGAGAGAGAGAAAGAGAAAGAGAGAAACATCAAGATCAATGTGCGGTTGTTGGGGGCGGTGGCCTGCAACCCAGGCATGTGCCCTGACTGGGAATCGAATGATGCTTTGGTTCGCAGCCCGCGCTCAGTCCACTGAGCTACGCCAGCCAGGGCTTTGTGCAGAGTTTTTGACAAAACATTAAATTACCCAGGTGATTTAGCACCCCTAAAACCAGATTTGGTGCCCTGCGACTGCGACTTCTGGCTCTTCCAAAACTAAAATCACCTTTGAAAGGGAAGAGATTTCAGACCATAGATGACATTCAGGAAAATACAACAGGGCAACTGATGGCAATTGGGAGAACTGTGAGGTCCCATGGTACCTATTTTGAAAGGGACTGAGGCATCATTGTCCTATGTTTCTTTTATCTTGTATCTTCAATAAGTGCCCATTTTTCATATTACATGGCTGGATACTTTCCGGATAGACCTCATATTTTAACGTGTATCACAATTTTCATGTGCACCAGGTGTATGCAAATTATTGGGAATGTAGAGATTACAACGTTCAGTTCTTGCTTACAAGGAATTTATAGTTCAGACAGAAAGACATGTAGTTTCTACCATTGTAATATATGCTTTTCTAGGATTATACATAGTATACTTTGTGAGTGCAAAGACTGCTGAATAAATTGAGTATAATAAATGAGCATAAATTTACAAAAATAATAGAGAACATTGGTATAGAAATATACCAACAAAGGTTTTGAAAATAGTCATGTGCTACTTAATGATAGGGATAAGTCCTGAGAAATGTGTTAAACAATCTCACTGTTCTGTGGAATCACGGAGTACACTTATACAAACCTAGATGGTATAGCTACTCTACACCTAGGCTATAATGGTACAGTCTGTTTCTCCTGGGCTACAAACCTGTATAGTGTGTTACTGCACAAAACAATATGAGGTTAAATCAAGCACAAGAGAAAATGATGCAATCAAGAGACACTGTATATGTAATCAAGAAACACAAGATATGTGAGGATGCCTCTGGAGTAACATGGCATACTGTTTTACAGCAGACTTTAAAAAATAAGTTGAAAGAGTACACTCTAATAATATAAGTATAGTATAGTAAATACAGTAACATTGTTTATTATTATCAAGTATGTGCTGTATGTAATAGTGCTATACATTTATATGACTGGCGGTGGACTGGGTTTACTTATACCAGCATCACTACAAACTGGTGAGTAATGCATTGCACTATAGTGTTACAATGACTGTAGCATCACTAGGTGATAGGAGTTTTTCAGTTCCATTATAATCTTACTGGATCACAGTCTTTTACATAGCCCATTGTTTATTGAAATGCTTTGTGGCACTTTATTTGGCAAAGCTAGAGATTTGAGAGGAACATTTTTTAAAAAGGAAAACACCACTCCTACCTCTTTATAAAACTAAATCATATCTATTGTGGACAACTTGGAAAAGCATAAGGTGTAAAGGAAATGGCAAGATTTTACCATAATTCCATACTCTGTTGCGTTTATGTGTTTCTTCCCATTTTTTGACTTTTGCTTGAAAGTATACAGTTCTTTTAAAATAATTGTAAATTTTATTTTACAACCTAATTTTTCTACATAGCTTCAGATCAGGTAAATTTGTTTAAAATATTTCAAACAAATTTTAATAGTAATGTAAAATTTCATGATATAAATGATCAAAAGCAACATATTTAGCTGTTTTTTTTGATTGCCTATGCCTTTGAACTGTTTTGTTTGTAAGACATTTACTTTTAAATACAAAAGTTTTAAAAAAGATTTTATTTATTTAGTTTTAAACAGAGGGGAAGGGAGGGAGAAAGGGGAAGAGAGAAATATCAATGTGTGGTTGCCTCTCACACACTCCCTACTGGGCACTTGGCCCGCAACCCAGGCATGTGCACTGACTGGGACTCAAACTGGCAACCCTTTGGTTTGCAGGCTGGTGCTCAATCCACTGAGCCATACTAGCCAGGACGAGACAGAATTTTTTTAGTTGCCTTCATGGGTCTCTATTAAGTCATAGAATGCTTTTCTGAAATTTATAAATTTATAAAGAAAGGTACTTTCTGGGTTCCGGCCAAGATGGAGGCATAGGCAGTCGCACTGTGCTGCCTCGCACAACCAAGACTGAAAACAACAAAGATTGAGAAACAATTAACAACCAGAACAGAGGGAAATTAATTGAACAGAAGTCGGGCTCCAGTACATCCAGACTGGTAAGGAGCGGCGGAGTCGGGAGGCGTGCGAAGTGGGTCGAGAGGCGCTGGCTGGCAGGCGCGGGCGCGCAGGGCGCAGACGGCAGCGGCGGCAGCGGGCGGACCGGTGGCGGACGCTGGGCGCGGAAACGCGGAGCCGACTAGCAGACCCAGTGAGGGGCGCAGGGCAGCTGGCTGTCCGCAGCCACACGTTTCCGCACGAACTAAGTGAAAAACGGGCAGCGCCGCTGCGTTTCAAAGCTTAAGAGCCCCGTCTGGGAACTGAGGCCGGGAGACTCTCACAGGAGACTTCTCGGGGAAGCCCACAGAATCCGAGAAAGTGCACCAGCCCACCGCCCGGGAGCCAGCACAGCAAGGGCCCAGTTTGCTTGTGGGAGGCAGGGGAGGGGACGGAAGTCCTAGAGAGAGCGGAGCAAGCGCCATTGTTCCCTCTAAGACCCCGCCCCCACATACAACGTCACAACCCAGCGACTGGGGTGCCCCGCCCCGTGAACACCTAAGGCTCCGCCGCCCTTATGAAATAGCCGCATCCGAACCAAAGGAAAATAAAAAAGATGGCTCAAACATATTTGAAAGCCCCAGAACCAATTTTTTTAAGTGACCAAGAAATTGCCGAATTACCAGATGCACAGTTCAAAGCACTGTTGATCAGGAAGCTCACAGAATTGGTTGACTTTGGACATAAATTAGATGAACGGATGCAGGCTACGATAAGAGAAATGAAGGAAAACGCACAG
>PVIA01014390.1:0-27242 GCA_004024845.1 Tonatia bakeri
AAAAAAACATGAAGTTAATTATTAAAAAGTGATACTGTTTTTATCATATTCTTCCCAAGGTTGATAAAAAATATAATGTTTAGGTTATTTTTTACCTTTTTATTTTTATATAATTTCAACAGAAAAGACAAAGAACTCTCATGAGCATTTATTAGGTTTATAATTTGTTAACGTTTTGCCCCATTTACTTATATGCATAGAGATAGATACAGAGATAGCTTGAATTTTTGCTAAACAATTGAGAAAAGATTGGAGATATTTTATTTCTTTGCCACTGAATATTTTAGTATGTATTGTATTATGAACAAGAGAAGAAATTCTGTCACATGACCATAGTACAATGGTGAAAATTAGGAAATTTTAGCATTAATATATTGCCATAATATAATCCACATTCCCTATTCAAATGACATCAGTCATCTCATTGATACCTTGTATAAGTATTTTTTCCTGATTTTCAGGTATCAAGCTAATGGATACGAGCCACAGTTCCAGACTCTGTTTAAAATTTAGACATTTAATGGTGACTGATAAAAAGACTTATTTGTGATTTTTAAAAAAAAGAATCAAGCTCTGACTGCAGAATTTATATAGTTGTCATACTTGTTTAGCCTTCTTTAATATGAAATTGTATTTCAGATTTTTCTAATCTTCTTGACCTTAACAATTTTTAAAGAGTAGAAGGCATGTATTTTGTAGTACTTTTACTCAGTTTTGATTTGTCCTATTGATATAATTAGAATCAATTTATATATTTTTGGAAGGACTGCCACTGGCCACTGGGGTGATGTGGTCTTCTCAGAGCATCAAATCAGAGGCAAATGGTGTTGGTATGTCCCAGCATTGGTGACATAACATTGTACTCTCAAAATCTCTTCTTTTTCAGTGTTGCGGTTGGGTAGAGAGCTGATGATAGGCAGGCACTTCTCTTACAGTATGTTTCCCAGCATTCCAGGTCCCAAGTAGGATGCTTCAGTACTGCACATGAAGCATAATCATATTAGTTTTGGTGGTCTGAATCCTTTCTAACTAGTCTTCTAATGGTCAATGGTTTTGCTAAACATAATGGAATATACATGTCCTTCTGCAAGTTTTCATTGTCATAATACCTTGTTTCTCGGTTGTATTTTTGAAAGTGTATTAGTTTCATGCAAAATCAATTTATGGGTTACTATTATTCTTTAATACTACTCAACAGTTAGTGATCATTTATATCATTTCCTAAGCAGGACACTCATGCTAACAGCATAACTGCTGCTTTTTCCCTACTACAGAACCAGCTTCAGTGCATCTTATTAACCCTGAACCTGTCCTTTTTCTTTTACTACTAATTGCAGCTTCACATTTGCCCACTAAACTCTACTCCAGCCTCTCACTGCCCTCTGATTTCAGGTGTAGCATCTAAGTTAGCAGCTTTTTTCCCTGTTGATCTAACATATTTTCTTTTCTTGCACTCACATTATTTGAAAAACATGATACTTCCTTATTGAAAAGTGTGGAGAAACCAAAATTTAATCAAAATGTGCTTATACATGACTTCTCCATGAAACTTTCATCCTTGCCTAATTCTACTCACTTTTCTATTGCTTTGCTTCAGTAAACAATGAAATCTCGGTACCAAACTCATTCTAGGTTCTGGACAAGGGAAATGGTCTCATGTCTTCTTTAAATGTTTAGTAGAATTCATTTGAAATCATTTAGGCCTTTCATTTCCTTTCTTGGAAAGTTATTAATAGAATAATTTTTAAAATAGATTTAGTTCTATGTAGATTACCTCTTTATCCTTTTATGAGTTTTTTGTAGTTTGTGTCTTTCAAGGAATTGATCCATTTCTCCTAAATTATCAAATTTGTGGCTATGGAGTTCATACAACGTTTTTATTATTCTTTAATGTTATGGGATCAGTAGTGATGACCCCTCTTTAATTTCTGATGTTAGTAACTTGAGTTTTCTCCCTTTTTTTGTTTTGTTAATATGGCTAGGGGTCTATCAAATTTATTGATTTTTTCAAAGAACCAGGTTTGGTTTCACTGATTTCTATTGAGAGTGAGAAACTCCTGTGCAAGCCTCCCTCTAATGGGGCACCTGCCTCCAGCAATTCGTCAAAATTACTACTTAAATGTTTCCAAATTATGTCTGCAGAGCATTCTGCTCCATGCAAACAGATGTAAACTGTATTTTTAAATACTGACAGATGCATTACTTACTTTTCTTTTCTCAGTAGTACTATACACTTAATTATTTGCATTTCACACGTGGGAAAACTGGGATTTAAAAAGATTAATTAAATTTCCCTAAAATGAATCAGCTTACAAGAGGCAGAACCAGGATTTAATCTCAGGCTTTTGTTATTAAAACCCACTTTCTTTCTATACCACTGTTGTATAAATACATAATTTTATTTTCTTCCTTAATGAAAGTTAACAATAATAGTAAATTATTTCCGGAATGGAGACAAAAACAGTGATATTGCTATAAGAACATGCATAGCGATAGCTGGGCAAATAGTCTCCCTTCTTAGAAGCCATACGTCCCTCCCAGTGAAGCCTATAATCATCTTATTGGAACAGTTCCAGGAGTGGTGGCATAAGCTAAGGAGCATTTTCATTTATTTCCGACCTTGAAGGTTCTACTTTGCCTACAACTTCAAACAGTCTAGAAAGTAAATTTTGTTAACTTAAAAAAAAAAAAAAACACAGAAAAGAACTGTGTTTTAGTAGCCTTTACTTATTTCCAGCAGAGAAATGTGGTATTTTAGGATGTTAAGTTATTCCTTAAGGTTAGAATTAAACACTGGTCAAAATTCTGGTACTGTTTATTAGTTTATTATTAGAATTACCTGGAGGGCTGGTATTTGCTGTTCTTGCTATTTCTGACATGGAGCTGGGGCAGTGAGAAACTTTGTATCCTAAGAGGATTTCCCCCAAATGTGATCATGCATTTTTTAAAACAAGAGGAATTCTATTGCATTAGCTTACATAATTTCACCTCATTTAGAGTATGAAGTGACATTACCTCTCTACTCTCCTCCAAAGAGTTTGGAGGAAACAAGATTGCAGTCTGAACAGAAGAAAAAGAGCCCTTTTCATTTTTGCTGTACATGAAATATATTTCAAAACATGTTATGACAAAATCTAAACATTCCCTTTGATATACCTTCTACTTTGTGTAACCCAAGGAAATTGTTCTATTTCTTTCATATGTCTAATTTTGCCCCTTTTATTTAATTCAGCATCTACATTAACAATTATAATGTTGAAGACATTTGTAAATGCTGAAATTTTTTGAGAAAAAATTCAACGAGTTTATTCCTTTTTTATAGTGAGTATGCTAATTGGTAGCTTGCATTTCTCTGTTGCTGTTATTTTTTGTCATTCTTTTGTCTCTCTGTTCTTATTATTACCTAATCTCTTTTGATCTATCATATATTATGCTGATTCTTTTTTTTTTTTTTTTACTTTTTGGTGACTCAAATCTAATGTTGAAGCCATATAATGAATGTTTCATTTTGGTTGCTGTAGTTTTTAACTAAAGAATTTCCATTCGATTCTTTTTAAAAATATTTTTTATCTCTGTATTGATATTTTCTATCTCATGAAACATTGCCAATCATATTTTCTTTCAATTCTCTAGACATGGTCTCTTTTAGTTATTTAAATATATTTGTAATGGCTACTTTGAAGTCTGTCTGCTAATTGCTACTTCAAAAGCATTTCCAATAAGAGCTATTGTCTACTGTTTTAAAAAATATTCTGTATGGTCACAATTTTCTGAGGTTTTTTGCATATTAGCATATTTTTCTTGAAAATGGGACATTTTAGAAATATATTGTGGTAACAAGATTTTGATCCTTTCACTTGAGATAGGTTGTTGTTTGTTGATTGATCATTTATTTATTTGCTTGGTGACTGGGCTGAACTGATTCTGTGAAATGTTTCCCCTTGAGTATGACTTGTGACCTTTTCTATTCCTGCTCAGATATGTTTTCATATTTTAACCTGGCTCCCTAAGGGTTGCCCCTGGATCAGAATAGACTATTTATTACTCAGAGGTCATGTTTGGCTCCCTAGGGGTTGTACTTGTATCCACATAAGCCATTTATTACTTAAAGGTAGTGTTAAAAAAAGACATTGTACAAAAAGCAACCTTAGTAGACCTGGATTATAAATGCTAGTATACTAATATCAGGAAAATAGACTTTAAAGAAGAAATGTTGTAAGTGTGTGTGTACGTGTGTGTGTGTGTGTGTGTGTGTGTGTGTGTATAGAGAGAGAGGTTTAAAATGACAAAAACTCTTAGCCAGTTATTTTTTTTAATACTCACCTGAGGGTATATTTAGAGTTTAGAGAAGGAGAAAGGGGTTGTGGAGAGAGAAAAAGAGAGAGAAACATTGATGTGAGAAAGAAACATCAATCATTTGCCTTCCATACAATCTGTGACTAGGAATCAAACTCACAGCCTAGTGTGTGCTCTGACCAAGAACTGAACCTGCAACCATTTGGTGAACAGAATGACACTGCAATCTACTCAACCATCAGGCCAGGGCTAGATTTTTCATCTTTATTATTGGATGTGTTTATGGATGGAAGTTGCAGTCACAAGTAAAGGAGTTCCTGTTTTTGTCACATTTAACCAAATATGTGCAGTGAATTTTCTCTGTGTAACCACACTCAAGAAGGCACATAGCCTTGGCCATGTACACAATCTCCCAGCCTGCTAGGGGTGGGTGAAATATTATGTTAAGCCCTATTTTGTAGGACTTGCCTCTATGTATTTGTCTGTTCAGGCGGCCACAACAAATTACCTAGACTGGGTGGCTTAACCAATAGGTATATTTATTTTCTTATAGTTCTAGAGGGTAGAAACTCCAGATCAAGGTCAGCTTCTGGTGAGGGCTCATTCCTGGCTTTTAGAGAGATGCCTTCTCACAATGTCTTCACATGGCAGAGAGAGAGGGTAAAATGGAGAAAAAGAGGTAGAAAGAGCAAAAGAGAGTGAGAGAAAGAGAGAAAACTATCTGGCATCTCTTTTAAGGTAATCGATCCTGTTGGATCAGGGCCCCACCCTTATAACCTCATTTACTCTTAATTACCTTCATAAAGACTGTATCTCCCAATACAGTCACATTGGCTGTATTAACATAGCTTTGACATAGGAAGTTTAGGGGGATGCAAATATCCAGTTCATAGCACCCTATCAGAGTAGCTTATTGTTCAGCCACTTACTCGTCAGAAGTTGTGTTTAAGTCCCTAGTGCCATCGAGACTTCTCCCCGATGTTGCGTGATCTCTGTGTGATTTGGAAATGCTTTCAGTTCTTCCCCACATTTTGGTCTAATTGCTTCTGCACTTATAAGGGCTGGTTGGAGCAAGGGTGCTCTGGCCCTCACAACTATATCTACTTAGAATACAATTTGTACAATTTGAGGCTAGGGTGGGATGAGAAATTTGATAAGCTACCTGCTCCCCTCCTTTCCCCCCACAGTTTGAAACCAAACCACGGAGTGGGATGCAAGGGAAGAGGGAGAAGTCATCTTCTTGGTTGCAACTTCCTCTGTTAGACTGGTGAAGTAGTTTCCGTCAGCTGTGACTTGGGATGGGTAGAAGATAGGGGAGCAGGGGTAGGGTGGCTGTGGCTCAAATGTCATGGACTCTTGATATTCTCACTGAGATTTAGACAATTATATAAATGTTCCTCCATTTGCTGTCTATGTTCTTAAGGTTATTTCCAGGTACTGTACATTACTGCTTTTCGTAATTTTTTCAGTTAAATTATTTATTAGCTTTTTTTGCATTCCCCCTCCTCCATTTTAGAAGTTGTCTTTATTTATAGATTTTTAAAACTGGAATTTAGACAAACATTTTTATTTAGAAATGAAATTTGAATTAAATATCTTTTTCTAAAATAGCTTTATGATTTATCTTCAGTTTCACTTAATAATGAGTTTTACTTTTTGAATATAAAGCTGTATTGGCAGTCATCATAATCATATACCTGCTTTCTGAGATTCTCTTCATAAAATTCTAATCTATCATATTTTAATAAATCATTTTCTTTCATCTACTACCACAGTGCTAAAGTGGTAGTTGTTTTTTTTACAAAAATGTAACCAAATTTAAACACTTTAAAAATAACTTTTTCAAGTGCAGAAGTGGATAGAGATATAGTCATAATTTATCAAATCTTATAATAAATGAATTTAGAATATGAGTTCCAATATTTTAGTTAAAATTTTTCTACCACTGGATATTACTTCATTTGTTCATAATTTTAAAGGTTGAAATTAAAAGGACTTGTGCTTTAGAGTCCCCAGGATATAAGCCCTACATGTAAACACTTGATGTGTGACATGGAGAAATCACTTCACATTCTTCAGCCCTTTGACACAGAAAAATACAATAATGATATGTATTTTACAAAGTGTTAATAATTAGGTTATTACAGTAATATAAAATATGTGAAGTACCCAGCCTAAGTTTGCTTATACATTTAAGTTATTAATAAATATTCATTGCATGCTGGGAGATATTTTCTTATAAAGGCATTTGCTTTCCTTTTAATATTTACAAAATTTACACTCAATAATAATTATACTAATAATACTAATAAAAAGTTTATCCACTTTGTTCTAGTTTTGTGAACATTACAATATTGGCTTACAATAAAACTCATGTCCTCTTAAAGAAATGAAAAGTCAAATTAAAAATGCACAGTTTTACTTCATTTTTAAAGCCTAGCATTTTCAATTACTTCTACTTTGTATATCTTTTTTAAGGTTCCTTGGTTTATATGTGCTTTCTAAAACACTGCTCACATAGCTGTCAAAACTAAAGAATGCAAAGGAAAGGTCAGACTTCCACAGATAATTCCTGTTTCCATGGAAACTGACTTGATTTAGTAAAGAGCTGTAAGTACTTATGAATAAGCATGGATCCCAAAATTTTATTGCCTTCCCTTGACAGGTGTAGTGACCTTACCTGAGAAAGGGCCAGTTCATAGATTATTCCTAAATGAGAATTTCAAATATTAGTACTTACTTATCTGTATTTGGCATTCACACATACTCCACCGAATAAAAAGTCTCCCATAAAATGAATCAAATATTTTTTGAGGCAAATTACATGACTATTGCATCTGCCTCTTTTTTCTTTTACCCAATGGTCACACTTTTTTATTGTTTGTTTTCTGGAAGAGGTAGCAAGATTCTGTCTGGTTTAATCTTATATATTCTGTGGGTGTTTCTTTGTTTTATTGTTAAGGGAATCTATGTTAGGGATGATAGTCCTCTATGTATTTTAGACAATAGCATAAAAATACCAATTATACTAAAGCTATATAGAGCCAAGAGAGAGCCATTTGAGTAGGGTCAATCATAAATTAGACAGTATTTTAGAACTATGTTATTTTAGAGACCTATGCATTCGATAAAAGAGTCATCAGTAGCAACTAAGGTAGAATTAGGTTGGGCTCACTTTTTACATAGAATAATAAATATCCACATTAATATTCATGTATGTATTTGCCTATTTCCACAGTAATATTTTGAGTACTAGATCAACATTGATAATAGCTCATTGAAAAAATTGTGGATCAAAATGCTGGTTCCTCTATTAATATTTTTTTCATCTTATACTTTTTTTCAGATCTTTTTCCTGTTTGTTTTCTTTTATTTTCTTCCTTCTTTAAATTTGACAAATTATCTTAAGACTATTATGTCAATAAATATAATTAATGGGAGAAGTCTACAAGGATACCTTAAAATTATTTAAGAATATTCAAGTACATGTAATGTTGCGTTTAGATGATATTAATACAAATTTTACCTTCTAAATATATTTGAATGAATCTTAGCAAATGAGATAAAAATAACTGAAAATATAAGCTTAGTGTCAATAATTTTTAAGAAAATAAGAGGAATCTCTATTAAAAATAGTTGACTTTAAGCTCAAATGCAAATCATAATTAATTGTTTTACAAAACTTAAAGATGCAGCTCAGATGTGAACTTCCTGATGAATTTGAAAGAATGACTTATCAGTTTTTGTGCTTTCAAAACACTTTGTTCAAATTGCCAATATATCATTTATTGGAATGTAGAGTCAGATCCTACCACACTCAACGCTGCAGATTTAGTGGTTGCTATTGTACCAGTCAAAAATTCGTCACTCCATACATGTTTGACAAATTAAATCATATCTATCAGTTTTCCCCCTAAACCCAGCAGTTGAGATCAAACAATGAAATCTGTAAGGATTAAATAAATTGGGGTTAGTTAGAGTCTGACTTTACAACAGACATTCTAAGAGAAAGGGTCTATTATCAGAAAAGTTGTTACTGGATTTTCTTCATGCTTACCCAGGTCACAATAAAATAGCTTTCAGCTGTAAATGATAGCGTAGGCTCTGATGGTGTGACTTTGAAAAAAGACAGCCCAACTGTGTTTGGGAGAGTTTTCTAAAAATATATGATTTGTTCTCTTCTGTGGACAGTATATACTATATTAAATACGCAAAAACAATGTGCTGTCTTCTCATATAAATGGAACTTGAAAATCTTTTTATAGAAGTTTCTGTTTCTTGACTTTGTATTCATCACCATAGCTACTCAAATGGTCGTCAGTTTTTCTCACAACTCTTGTTTGACAATTGTAAGTATTCCAAAGATGACATATAAATATTATGTGTGTTGTCAACTTGATGTAGAGACATGTGTGTTGCTTAGTGTTATTAAATTGTCAACTATACCTAAGCTTTTACTCTAGATTGTAAGGCTGCCTCATCTGAGCAGGATAACATAGGAAAGGAGGTATGTTATCTAAAACACCTAAAACAATGCTTTCCACTTCAACTTCCAGTACTTGAAACTTTGACTCTAGCCTACGATTTGTACTTGAAGAAGCATAATAAACTGATGTTTCTTCTTGTGGATAAAACAGTCACAAAAATACTGGTGTTAGCACAAAAGTTCATAAAAGAGACCATAGAAATCAATCAGTTTTGGTGTATAGATTGATTGTTAGAGGCATATGTAGCCTCACTGAAAAAAAAATTTAGATATACTCGCCCATAAAAATAATTACTTTCAATATCATAAATAAAAATCAGTGTTTTATTTGCTAATTTAAATAAATTTCATCCTTATGAAATAATCTTAGTAATATTTCAACTTGTTCTAGAAACTTCTAAAAATTATTCATTCCAAATTTAGTAAGATACATTTAATCATATTTTTGTACCTGTAAATATGCCAATCTTCCAGTTATTTCATTTACAGAGAGAGCACTTAATCTGTTTAGGACCATCCATCAAATTTTTATCATTTCACTATAGTGTACAAGGTGTGGTTAAATTGGGTTTACAGTTGTTCATATGAAAAACAATATAATAATTAATGAATAATAATATAAAAATAAACTTTGCATTTTACATACTCATAACTGTAAACCTACATTTGCCCCACCTTGTCTATAAGACCAACAACTTCTATTATTTAGAAAATAAAAATAATTTACCCAAATTTTTGTTTTTTGTTTTTTCAAGAAGAAATGTATCAGTATTCAAAGCGAGGTGTGTGTATGTGTGTGTGTAATGTCATCTACCCCTGCCAGTCATGTATACAGAACCCACGGTTTTCTCTTGTTTGTTTTCTACTTAAAAATGTATCTTGGGGCACATTTTACACATCATCTCCCGTATTTAAATAACTTGGTAGTTGTCTCTCTATTTCATGTGTAAAAAATAATAAATACAAATCTTATACTTACAAATAACTCTAATGGGTTGATAGCTATAAATATAAGACACAACACTAAAACTTCTAAAAGAAAACATAAGAGAAAATCTATATGACCATCATTTTGATGATGAGTCTTGAGATACAAGGATGGTCCATGAGAGGAAACATTGATCTCTTGGATTTTAATCAAAATAAAAACCTCTGCTCTCTGAAAGACATTGTTGGGAGAAACAGAAGATGAGCCAGAAATGAGGTGAAAATATTTTGAGCACATATCTGATGAAGGAATTACATCCAAAAATGCAAAAAAGAACCTCAACAGTAAGAAAAACCACCTGCAATGTAGGTCAAAGTTTACAGTGAAGAAAGCGAGCAGCCACAGCCTTGGTCAGGCACTCAAGGTCAATGTGAGTATTGGTAAGTCGTGTTGGTAGTATATGCCCTTAATATGCCACAATGAAAATGGCAGTTATCTTTGTGGTCTTCTTCTCCAGAATGTATAACTCCAGTTTAATCAAGAAAACAATCAGAAAATTCCAATTTATGAATAATTTACAAAACATCTGACCAGTGTTAGACAATTACTACTCAAAATTTTCTAGGTAATCAAGAACAAGGAAACGTTGAAAAACTCAATCAAGAGGAGCTAAAGGAGGCATTCTTGCTAACGTATTGTCGTATCTGGTACTGGATCTGAGACAGAAAAAGGACATTAGAAGAAAAGTAAGAAAAGCTCAATGAAATATGAAATTTAAAGATGTCAATAGTGATACATTAATTGCAACAATTATACAATATTAATGTGTGATTATACAAGAGGAAACTGTGTGAGGAATATGAGAAATAACTGCACTATCCTGACAAGAAGGCTCAGCCTGGTGTGGAACATCAGAGACTGAGCAGGTTTAGGAGAGTGTCCTCCAGTGGTGGTCTGTGTAGGGCACTAGAATTAAGGGAGGTGAGTGGGAGGGGGAAGATAAAAAATTAAGGATATGGGAGCCAGTTGCTTACTGTAAGAAAGGAAATTATACATATAGAAAGGAACAAAACTACTATGAGCTGTACAGTGCTTCCATATCTGTGTTTCCTAGCTAGTTAGCTATTTGTATGTGAACATGTGTTTGTCATGTAAGCATTGTCCCCTCCTTCTGTCTATTGTGAGGGCCTTGGACCACGAACACAGCTGGTGCTTATGTGTTGGCTCCATGGAAAAGTGGTTGATTCTAGGTTTGAGGCATTACAATTGAAGGCTAAAATACCTGAGCCAAAAAGCAGGGAGGATGTCAAAAAAAATTGGGAACATGAGAAAAAGACACAAAGATCAGCTTGAACAGGAACCACCAGGAAATTAGAACAATTGGAATATAAAGTATATAATAATAGTAATGAATTATAACCTGTTGAATGAAATAAGAATCCATGAGTTCATACTGAAATGAACCTTTAACTGTTTCAAAAGAAACAGTTAGAATGCATAGTTTGAAAACACTTTCCCACAAAATACTTATTCATTTAAAAAGGAGGTGGAGAAGATAATTTTACAGTGGAGAAACCTGTCAGATGCCAATTTATTGAACTGACCGAAATGGAACAAGTGAAATTGTGCACCCCCTGACAGATGCAATAAGAATGTAGCACTGCTTCTGTGATATTTCCAACAAAGGTGTATAACCTGAACATAAGTACGAGGGGTCATCAGAAAAACCTTCTACACTGAAGAAAGCTAAACACTTGACATCAAAATGTAACATGTAATTCTAAACTGGATTATTTTGTTATTAAAAAGCATTTTTGGACAATTAGCAAAACATTAATTGAGGATTAGTTATTAGTAATGTATCTAATGTTGTATTTCTGATTAATGTATCATTTTTGCTGTGGAAATACACATTAGAGCATTTCAAGGTGATAGGATATCAGAGTAACAACTTTTTTAAAAAAAATATTTGTACTATACACTCTGGAGAAGATTTAATCTCACAAACACAACATTGAACAAAGGAAGCAAGTTAAAATCATACATTTAGTAGTATTACATTTTGTAATAGTTCAAAAAAAGATAAAACTAAGCTATATTTTCCAGAAAACATACGTGGTAATAATTTTTTTAAAGCAAAGAAGAGAATTTTATGGAAGTCAAGATAATTCTTTCCTCTCTAAGAAAGGGGGCTCATAAAAAGTTTTGGGGGTAACAATTATATATTTCTTGGCTTGGAACATTATTATATGGGTGTAAATTTTAAATTAGTTAATGACATGCTTATTGGTTTCATTATACCTTTGTGTATTTTGTGCAGTTTGAAAAATAAGGTGTTATAGAATATCATAGAACAATTAGTTTATAACCATGGACTATAAACTTAGAGTGGGGACTGCCTTACTAACAGTCAATTTATCTCATCTATGAATTTCCTGAACCACCAGTGTTTTATACCAGAAAAAAAAAGAAAAAATTTACCAGTTATGTGATACATCTCAACATCAAAGATGGTAATATGTGAAAGAATGACGTCTGATCACAGCTACACAGTGCAGAATATCTCAGTACAGTGTCCTCGTTCTTTCTTTGAACTTCTGAGTCAAAATGAGATGGGTGCTTTTGCAAAATTAACCCTTAGACTGTGAACCAAAAATCTTCACTCCAACAAAGATATTACAGGTCATAGGTTTATTTGTTATCCCAATACATTTAACACAGTAGAATTTTCATATAGTTCCTGACTAGGAAATAGATACAACGATCATCCAAAGACCGAGCACAACTTTGGAGGAAAGGTTTTCTGAATAATTTGGATAGATTTTTATAACTTTTTTCATTTGCAATGCATATATTTGGCAAAGGACTTATATCCAGAATATATCAAAAAAAACTTTACAAACCAATAAGCTAAATACAAGCAATGTAATTTTTTAAATGAACAAAACATTAAACACACTTTTTACAAACCAGTGTATTAAATGCAATAAGCAAGTAAAACATTGTTCAACAGTATTAGTTCAGGGAAATACAATTCTTCTCAGGATAAGATATACTACACAGCCACCAAAGTGGCTAAAATAGAAAGTTCTGACCATACCAAGGGTCAACGAGTTACACCATTGATGCCGAACCTTTCTTACACTACTAATGGGTGTAGGACGGTCATTTCTGATTGATGTTTTGCTTAACATATGTTTATGTTAAGCACAGCAATGCCATTTTATTTTTTATCTTTAATATTTTATTTCTTTGCTTATATTTAAACTACATTTTTATTGTTGTTCAAGTACAGTTGTCTCCATTTCTCCCCCCATCACTTTCTCCCCCACCTCAGCCATCCCCACCTCCCACCCTCGATCCTACCCCCCTTTGGCTTTGTCCATGTGTCCTTTATACCTGTTCCTGAAAACCCTTCCCCCTTTTATATTTTTATAACTTTTAATAAAACAAATCCTTATATGTAAAATGTCATGGCAAATTAATTTGGGTCACTTTTTTAATATTGAAAACTATTTTTTATTTTTTTCCTTTCTTTTCTCACTAAAGTTCTATTAAAAAATACACAAATATTGTTTCCCTTTGGGGTTCTTCAAAATCAAAATTAATTATGCAAAGTATCTCATGCAGGTTGACCTAATTAAATTTAATTAGTTTGTCTTGTTAATTCTAGACATCATCCTCTGGGATAGTTTACACTTTGGTTAAAGTAGGTAGAGAATCCATATGCTTACTATTCTAACATATTTAGGCAGCAATTATATCACATATACTTGTTCAAACGAAGTGTGTATAGTCATCTAGCAATTTATATTCCTTTTATCCAATGATTCTGTTAAAATGTCTCTGGTGGAAATTTATTAAGGTAATGATGGTCACGAAAAATATATAAAATCATGATATATTATGCAACTAATACTCCAACTGCCTAACAGAAATTTTTACAAACATTAATTTTCAAATTATTTCTGGAATGTTATTTTGTATACTATTCATTGTTCGTTGTTATGATACTTCCATTCCCTGGTGTCCTTCCTCTTTGCTCTCTCACTGTTCCATTTCAAATGGTACCATTTCCTCAGCTAAGCACAATTGATTGGTACCTCCAAGGGTTCTGCCCTGATTTCACTGCTCTTCTTTCTCTACTGCTCTCCTAGGGGAACTGCCTTTACAAATGACTTTAATGACTACATGTGAGCCAGAGCGTGCTTAGATTTTGATTTCTAGTCTTGAACTCCACTTTTCACTGAGACAATCTGCTTAACATATCATTAATTATACAGACTTTAAAAATACATCCATCCTATGAACAAATGTCCCCAATAAATCTAATTTAAAAATACATCCAGCACATTCAGCACTGTACTCATCTCTATTTATGCTCAATGCCATGTTCAGGTCCTAATAACTTCCTGCCTGGACTGTTTCAGTAACTTCCTCATCTCAATTCCTAACCCCTCTCTTCATCCTCCATTCCATCATCTTCCCTAACAGCACCTAGGACTTACCTGGTTTACTCAATTTGAAAGTGTAAACGTGTTTGCGCCACTCTCTGACCTTTTCCTAGGATCCAAAAATTACTCTCTGTGACCTGTAAGATGGAACCTAAGCAACTCAGCAAGAGTCTCCAACGTGGTTCTCCTCTAGCCCCATCTTGTAGCACAACTCCATCTTGAAATGTATCCTCCGATGATACCAGGACTTTTGTACTTCTTGGCATAGACATTGTAGTTTAAATTTCTCTGAGTTTGTGTGTACTGACTTTATGTCTCATGTGTTCTCCTCAACTTTTTAAGGATTTGTAACTTATTATAGGCTAAGAATAAGAAAAAAAATGATTTAAACAACACAGATGTGCAGAGGGAAAAATAGAAACCCCTCCTCTAAACCTTTCTCTTATCTTCCCTTGGGGACCGTTTGTGTGGCGATCCTGTGCCTACGGCAACAGAAGAATATAAGAAACTCCAGTCACCATGGCAGATTCTGGGTCTGCGGTGTTCTCCACAGAGGTAGGTAATCCCTGATCATGGAGATAAAGAATATCTGCCCTGACACTACAGAAGGGAGTAAATTAAAGCCAAACTTGTCCAGCCTTTTCGAATATTGCCATGAAGGAGACTTTGTCTGGTTTTCATATCATACTTTAATTGTTACTATATTGTATCCTTCTTAGAATGAAATAAAAAATTCACAGATTCAAAAATATTGTCATGTTGGCATCTGTGAGCTTTCTTTAGCAATTAAATCCTATCTGAAATTCTTAATAATTTATTTAAATTCTTGTGAAAAAAATCAGGTTATTATTTGAATCTATAAAGTGATCCTTGAATGATATCACCAGTAGCAACTGGTTCCTCTACCTTTCTGAATAAGGATAGCACTTTGATATTACGTAGTTGTGATGTATAACACTACCTAATGCTACTGAAAATGCTATCAAAGAGTTTTTATTCATTTTGGACCTTTAAGTTCATAGAATTCAGAGAAACATGCCACATATTTTGTTTGTTTTTGCAAGTTTTTTTTAGAATTAAAATATTATATTAACACCTGAAAGAAACATTTAAAAGTTTTTTATTAAATATGTCACTAACAATAGTACAAAACTGAACATATTCTTACTATATGAATCAGCAACTGGGCTCATTGGTATTTATTGAAGTGAATTCAAAAGTTATAAACACCTGCACATAGATGTTTATATTGTTTTTATCCACAATTTTCAAAACTTGGAAGCAACCAAGATGTCCATCAGTAGGTGAATAAATGAATGAACTGTTACATTCAGACAATGGCATAGTATTCAGTGCTAGAATGAAATGAGCTATTAAACCATGAAAGGACATGGAGGAACCTTAAATCCATACTACAATGTAAAAGAAGTTAATCTAACAAGAATGGTATTTTTTGGCAAATGGTGTCGAGTAGGCAAGGGGTTCTTAAATGGGGGAAAATATGCTAAATGTAAAATAAAAAACTGATAAATTAAGCTTCATTAAAATTAAAAACTTCTATTAATCAAAAGAAACCACCTAAAGTATGAAGTCAGTATAGAGAATGCGAGAGATATTGGCTGGCATGTATATTTTTAAAAAGAGAGTGAGATAGAACCCAAATATGTAAAGAATCCAAATATGTAAAAATATCAAAGTAAGAAAGACAAAAGAGAATGAGCAAATGATAATTTGATATAATCATATGCTCAGAATTGCTAAAATAAAAATGGCAACAATACCAAATTTTATAGCTTTGTAATGTGTCAGCTAGTCTATGTTGAAACCCATCTCTCAGAATTCAATTTTGTGTTTGTTTCTGGAAAAGGTGGGCTGTAAGATGGATTCTTGAGTGAGCTTTGGCAGCTGGATATGAAGCAATAGCCATTTCACAGCTCACACACACAGTCATCAATCTGTTGATTCACCCTGATATCATAAAGCAGTGCTGGCCTGCAAATACTCCACCTTGCAGTGGATTCTCCCTCAGCCTCTGACTTTTGGGACTAGTGAGTGTGTTTCCTTTCATGGCAGAGGCTCCAGCTGCTGCAAGACAGCCACAGTTCCAAGCTTCAGCATCGCATGCCGAGACAGCAGTTAATAGAAACTGCTTAATCAGATTCCACAACACAAGGGTAAGGTCAGATCCTCTACAAAATGTGTATATATATTAAATATAGGTAAAGAATGAAATGGAAACATAAATATTCATACATATATGTACCCATGTATAATTTTTTAGTGCATCTGCTTCTGATTTTTCCATGAACTACGAATGAAGATATTTAGGTCATATACTGCTCATAGGATTATGAATTGGAGCAACCACTTTGGAAAAAAACCTCTTCATCAGTATGCCAGTCTGTGAACCAGAAGTTTCATTTTTTTCTATAATCCATCAGAATTGCATTTATATGCTCACTGAAACATAAAGAGAATGCTATAGTCAGACTACTCATAATAGAGAAAAACCTGGATCTACCTAAATGCCCATCAATACTAAAATGGATAAATAATTTGATGTATTTTAATAAAATAAAATTCTGTATGGATTAAGAATAAACAAATTATACAGAAACACAAAATTGAGTACAATAAGTCACAAAAATGTACAGTACTGTCTTATTCCACTTAAGTTCTAAAACAAGCAAAATTTTCTATAGACTTAGCAATCACAATAGTAGTTATGACACCAACAAAAGGGTTCTTGCTACCCCTGAAGATAAAAATCAATAGAAGAGAGGAAACAGATTCAGGAGAGAAGAGATTTACTAAAAACAGGTTAATAAAAAAGACAGAGGAAGGGAGCTCGATGCATCCAGGGAGCACACAGTGACAGCTCACAAGGTTCCTGGAACGGCTGCTGGGCTTCCTGGCTGATGTAGAGCCGGGTTTCTTAGCACCGGCAGAGCTTCCACTGTGGGTTGGCATTGACCGGCACCGGCACATTGGTTTGGGAGTGCCCGAAGGGAAACCAAATCTTATCTAGGGAAGGCTCAAAGATTAACTTGAATGATGTTCCCATCTGTCTAAGAGAGGCTGAGACTATCCCAGTGACTTTTGAAAAGTTAATAGTGATTATAGCAGGGACCAAGAAGCTGCTTTCTAAAGCTAATAACATTCTCAGATCTTGCATTAGTTGCCTGTGTGTGCTTAGTTTGTGCACACTTATAGTTATTTGCACACTTATAATGAAATTGTATATCTATGTCTGTACACATACTTCTATACAATATTTTAAAAATATATAGAAAAAAGGGTGAAAGTGTTTGTGACAATCTTCACCAATTCCTGATGCATAGACTTGAAAGGAGTCAGTGTAGCTTTTCAAGAAATTCCAGTCTGCACTCACTTCCACAGCACATACAAGGTCGGTCCAGAAAAAGTCCAACCATTGTTGATATAACAGGAATGGTTTGTGCAACCTCAGTGTAACCTGGCAGCCAAAGAGAGCAGACTGGGATGCATGTGCGTGAATGATGATGACTTCATTGTACTAGTCAGTAGAGGCAATAGACACTGTTGAGTGAGCATGTGTACTGAGTGGCCTTCACATTCAAAATGACTGAGTAGAGCAATGAATCTGCATCAAATTTTGCGTTAAGCTTGAACATTCCTCCGCAGAAACTATTGGAATGATTCAGAAGCCTGAAGCTAAGGACAACTGGTGTTTGGCAGCTTCATCACGACAACATGCTCACTCATGCATCATGTCTCATGCAGAGTATTTTGGTGAAACATCAAATCAGCCAGGTGATTCAGTCCCCTACAACCCAGATTTGGCAGCCTGTGACTTCTGGCTTTTCCTAAAACTAAAAATATCTTTAAAAGGGAAGAGATTGCAGACCATCAGTGAGATTCAGGGTCAGCTGATGGAGACTGAGAGAACTGTGTGAGGTTCCAAGGTGCTTACTTTGAAGGGGACTGAGGCATCACTGTCCTATGTACAACGATTCTTGTATCTTCTGTCTTCTTCAATAAAAATTTCTATTTTTCATATTACATGGCTGGATACCTTCTGGACAGATCTTTTACACTAAAACTGGAATGATACAGAGAAGATTAGGATGACCCCTGCACAAGGATGACACATTAATTCAGAAAGTGTTCCGTATATTTTTAATAAAGGAAAATATAAAGAAATGGGACTACATCTTTTTAAAAAGCTTCTACATGGATAAGGAAATCATCCATAAAAAGGGAACTGACTGTATGGGAGAAGTATTTGCCAATGATACATCAAACAAAGGTTTAATTCCAAAATATATAAAGAACTCATAGGACTCAACACAAGGTAGACAAACAATCCAATTAAAAGTAGGCAAAGGACCTGAATAGATGCTGCCTCTAAGGAAGACATACAAATGGCCTATAGACGTAAGAAACAATGCTCAGCATCACTAGCCATCAGAGAGATGCAAATTAAAACCACAGTGAGATATCACTTCACACCTGCCAAAATGACCATCATTAATAAATCAACAAAGTGCTGGCGAGGATGTGGAGAAAAAGGGAACCCTTTTGCAATGTAGACTAGTGCAGCCACTGTGGAAAATAGTATGGAATTTCCTAAAAAAAAAAAAAAATGGAACTACCTTTTGATCCAGCAATTTCACTGCTTGGAATATACCCTAAGAATCCTGAAACACCAATTCAAAAGTACTTATGCACCCCTATGTTCATAGCAGCAGTATTTACAATAGCCAAGAGTTGGAAACAGCCTAAGTGCCCGTTGGTAAATGAGTGGGTCATTAAACTGTGCTACATTTACACAATGGAATACTACCCTTCATTAAAAAAAGAAAAGAAAAGAAAAAAGAATTCTTGCCTTTTGCAACAGTGTGGATAGAACTGGAGAGCATTATGCAAAGTGAAACAAGCCTAGCAGTGAAAGAAAATTACCATATGATTTCACCTATAACAGGAACCTAGTCAACAAAACAAACAAATGAGCAAAATGGAACCAGAGGCATAGAATCATGGAATAGACTGACAGTGGTAAGAGCAGAGGAGTGAACTGGGGACTATTTGAAAGAAGGTGAAGGTATTAGTCAAAGGACATATACAAAGGACCCATGAATACAGACAATTGTGTGAGGATTGACTATGGAAGTGGGGAGTGGTTTTGGTGGAGGCGGGCAGAGGGGAAAAAATAGGACAATTGTAATAGCATGAACAACAAAACATTAAAAAAAAAGAAATGTGAATCTGACTGCTGTTTGGATCTGCAGGGGAAAAAAAGGCTGACTTGTCTCTTATAGCTAGAAAGAAGCTGGGGGCAGAGCCAAACAAGCTCTCAAATGTCTTCTGCTAAGGAAGAAAATGTTTTGCTTTTCCATGAATGAAATAAATGAATGACAAAACAACAAATAAAAATGAAATTAAAGTAACGGCAGCATGGACTGGATGGAAGGAAGCCTGAAAAGATCTGGGTTTCCCACCACTGTGAGAGAGACTCTGGCAGCTGAGGAAATGGTGGTCTGCCATTGTTTCATTTGCATCGTGGATCTGGAGAGACAGTTGTGACCTCAAGTGAGGCAGTCTCTTTAGAAAGCTTTGGAGTCTGTTGGAATCCAGTTGTGCCCTCCTGGGCAACTTGCATAACCTTCCTCTGGAAGTGGAGGATAGGGTGGAGAAGACTTCACTTTTTTCTTTTTAATCATTTTCTGTACTATTGAATTTGTGACCAAAATCTGATAACACTTGAAAATATCTAAATCAGCATTCACTTTTGTCATCCATTCACAATTTAATCCCCTTGGAAATATTTATTTTATGGAAATTCCATCTTTGGCGATCATATGAAAATAAGTGAATTGATGAATATTATAAACTTGCATGCTTCTGACAAAGGACTTTTACCGTGATTAAGATATTTTCTTTTAGCCCTGGCTGGCATAGCTCAGTGGATTGAGCGCGGGCTGCGAACCAGGCATCGCAGGTTCGATTCCCAGTCAGGGCACATGCCTAGGTTGCAGGCCATGTCCCCCAGCAACCGCACATTGATGTTTCTCTCTCTCTCTCTCCCCCTCTCCCTTCCCTCTCTAAAAAAATAATAAATAAATAAAATCTTAAAAAAAAGATATTTTCTTTTAATCACTACAACTGAGGAAAAGAATCCACATAATTTATCCTAAATATGTCTTTAATAAAATACTGTTGGAACCAGAAAATCTTATAAGTATTTTTAAATCTAATTTTAATGTGTTGTGTGGACTCGGCCAACTCATTTCTTTTCTGAGTCAGCCTTCTCCAAATTGTTTAACTTCATATGAAGGTGAAAAGTGACTGCTTACTTAAATAAACTAGAAAATCATTAATTTTAGATAAGTATGTTAGATAAGTGAAGATAGGATTCATTGTGGGAAAGCTTCATCATTTTAGCACATTATTTTGCAAAATTAACCTCTACCAGAAGTATTTAGGATCTAACATCTCCCAAGCATTTAAAACATAAGTTCCATTTTTCATGGGTCATATTATGATTTGGGTTTTTTTTCTTATAGGGGATAGAATTTAAAAACATTATTTTAGTACAGAGTTTATGTAGATATATAAAATCATTCTGAAAATATTTTCTAAATATGAGTGAGTAAAAGCCCCAGAACACTAGGTTTTATTAGCAGATTAGTTCATTTCTTAGAGAATAAACATTATCTTGTTTGACCGTTTCAACTGAATGTTAAATGTTTTTTGTTTCTTTGAAAGATTTAAAAGGTGACCCTTTAGTTCACAGATTGGTGCTCAATGCACTGAGCCACACCAGCCAAGGCTGAATGTTAAATTTTATATACTAGAGCAACCATACCTCCTAGTGAAATAACAATTACTTGTCAGTGGCATCACTGTATTACTTGATGACAAAGGGCATTGGCTTTTCAGGTTGTGCTACCAGTCATACAACACATACCTGCTGGCTTTTATTGCTCCTCCTCACTCATTTATATGCCCATAAAGGCCCTCTGAACTCTTGTTAACTTTAGTATAAATAGTTTAAACAATAACAACAAGCAAAATAAAAGCTCTACTTCTAACCATGAAACATTTTCGTTAGAGAAACAATGAAAGGGTTTGATGTTAATCCTATATCTGCCCTTTATTTGCTGTCAATTGTCAAACAATTAAAAAGTTCCACTGGCCTCTGAAGTCACTCTGTGATGAGGGAAGTTTTTATGTTTCTTTTGGTATTAAGAATGTATGAGCACCTAATCAATAAGATTTCATTAAAATAATAGAGTAAACCTCAATTTACAGTGATTCTTAAAACTTCACAGATAAATACTGCTTCATTAGAAAACAGGCACTTTAATATGGTACTGCAGAAGCTTACATACAGAGTAACTATACTTGTATTTACACCCTCTACTCGCAAAGTCAGATTTATTTTATTACCCTCAATTTGCCATGCTAAGATTCTTTTAGTGAGGAAAGATTAAAAATGAGTAGCTCGTGAAAGATTGGAATAGTTCTCTCTGCGGCTGCTGAGTGCCGTGTTCATGGGGTCCAATGATGGGTTTGGCCGAGGGTCTGTAACTCTGTATAAAATACATGGGAATCAAAGGGGATGGGAGCGGCTTAGTCACTTTAATCACAGGCTGCATGTGTAACACAGGAGCCGCTCATCTGAGGGACCCTCTAGCAGAAAGGTCGTACATTCATAAAATTGTTTCCAAAATATTCTGTAGTCCATCTGAACTTCATTTTTTTCCAAGGAAGGCCCGGTGTGACATATCCGTTGTTTGGCTCTGTGTCCCCTTTACCATGCCAAATTGTGATACCACCTGATCTCTTTTTCTGCTTCTCATGTCTTACTGCAATTATTTTACATTGGTTAAGTGTGATTCTCCAGGAATACTGCAGAGATCATTCATTGCTGTCATTAACACCCTACCTTTAGCATTCTTTGGGTTTTAAGCATCCTTCCACTGTTGTATCATTTGAAATAGAAGGTAGTTCTCTGCTTTCCACCACAGAAGCTTAAGACTCCAGATCTCCCCCATGCACTTCCAATACATGTACACGCGGGTACTTCTCTATACTTCTTGGCATCTGGAATGCAGACATGGGGACTAAATGTGCAAATAGGTGACCACTCTGGAAATTTGAACCTCAGAAAAACAGTACAAAAATTTCAGAATAGAGGGGTTATGTTTTCAGAGTCAGTCTTTACTATTCACTCAGTGTTCTGTATTGTTGGTATTCATAATAGTACCACAATCATATTTGTTTTAGTGTGATACTGGCTCTATTCCTTGAGGCCCAGCCACCTTGCTTTTTGTCAATGTTTCAAACAGTTTGTCAAGCTTTTCCACAGATTCTGTGATCTATTAATACCTTCTAAAACACACAAGCTTTTAAAGTTTATTCAAAATCTCTTTTGTTGTTTACAGCCAAGGATTTTGGTATTAAAAACATCTTTGCTGACTAATAAGGTTTGGCCTAACTTCTAAACACCACACACATTTGAACTTCTCTTAGTCCTGACAAGGTGAATTTAAGCACTTCTGCGTATGTTTCGCCTGAAGAACTAGCTGCATCAGAAGTTATATCTGAAGCTCCAAGAACTGATGGAAAAATTGTCATAAAAACTAATATTACCATATTAGCTTTTAGGGCATAGCAGACAACCACAATATCTCAGATACATACAGCAAAAGACATTTATTTCTCATGCATCTGTAGGTTGGTTAGGATTTAACTGATTTAAGCTGTCTGGTTTTCCTTCAGCCTATCAATCCAACTGGATTTTGCCACTCTCAGTGGTTTGGGAGCTAGTTCACTTCACTTTTACTTATTCTGAGCCCAAGTCATTGGGTTTCTAGGGAAAATTCTTCTTACAGTGTTGACAGAGGCACAAGGAGGCAAGTGGAAACACATGGTGCTTTTTAAGGCCTGGGCTAGAACTATACATCATTCTTTCCGACTGTTCCACTCCAAAACAAGTCACTTGGAAGATCCCTAAATCAAGGGCATGGGAAGTACATGCCATCACTAGCAAAAGGAACTGTGAAGTTACCTGTGAAAAAAACATGGATATATGGAGTAGGGAAAATTATGACCATTAACAATTTAATCTACTACCATTACCCCAGGGTACATATCAACATGAAGTTCTGAGGATAGCCAAACAAAGCAGAACAGGCAACTAACAATTGATACCTAGGATTAGGTCACAGAGAGAGATGTATTCAAAGCCTTAAGCAATTAAAGAAGCAACGGGGACCTTGTTCTTGGATAAATGGAGAAGTTTTGAGTACGACAGATAAGCAAGAGCCTTTGAATTTGTTATGGAGACTAGGGACTGACTGTCTTCAGTACACAAGTTAACATAAACACCATCTGCTGGATTCGGTGAGTTAATAGAAATAGTGTTTGCACATATCCATAATGAAATATTTAATAGTCGACTAAATTATCATGGTTTTCAGATGAGGTGTGACCTCAAGACCCTCTCATATTTCAGATAAAGTGAAAAATAAAATTTTCATTTACCTCATCATTTATTAAAACATAAAACTCAACATAATTGAATCTTGGAAGAAAAAAATTGTGCCTTACACAGAGAAGCACAAAAGACACATGGACCCCAACGTGGCAGACATGGACAGCACACTACAAATGCACGATCTGTACTTAATTTCCATTATAGAATATTGAAATCTAAAATTTAGTGAAGAATTTTGTGAAAAAGATAAGCCTATCTTGTTCCTCTGTGACTGTATTTATTGAGATTACTTCAAAGAATACATATATTAGAATGTCTCTTAAGTATATTCTATCAAAACCATTCAAAACATTCAGACATTCATAACATCAATGAAGGTAGTTTTGCCCTATCTCAGATTTAGAAGGCTGAGGTAATCATTTCTGATTTTATTTTGAACTAATGGTTATTCAAATAATGTGTGGTGGCAGCAGGGTTTACACAACGTTAAGTCTCAAGGTAAGAAATCAAGAATGGCTTTTATTTCTGTCATCACTTGTCTACGGCAGGTATCATATCTTTGTTCTAGAAAGAAGGGGAAGGAGAAAGTGCAAAAGTTCTCCAGGTGAAGCCAGTCAAACTAGTCTTCCAAAAAAAAAAAAAAAAAGGAAACAACTTTTGAGGACATTCTTTCCTCTAACTTTATTTATATTTTATTGTTTAACATTAGTTCACGTGTCCAGCTGTAGCCATAAGGAAGCCTAGAATTTTGATGTATTGTTTTAGAATGATTGCTGCCCTAAACAAAATCAGCATTCTGTTTTCCAGAAAGAAATAAAAATGGTGTTGCATATAGCCTTTTAGAAGACCTCTATTGTGTTTTCTAACTCATACATACACACACATAAATTTATGCACCTATGTTTATATCATATCTACAATACAAATTATAAATGGAACGAATAGATACCTCTCTTTATATATACACATACATGTTTATAGTGTACCCATAGATATAAATATGTAGATATATTTTATTTTTATCCATTAGGCATCCCATTTCCATTCCTTGACTCAAATATGCATCCACTATAATGCATATGATATGTCTTTTAACATCCACATGCCTGTGAAAACACAGATGGTGTGGTTGTGATGATGGTGCTATGTGTGTGTTTAATTTGAATAAATATGTCACCATAGAACTTATGCTCCATAATTATTTTTATTTTATTTTAAAAATTTAGTCATGTTTCCAGTTCTTTTGTAAACATCTATAGGTTCCAAATGCTACCTAATGTGCCACAATGTGCCTGCGCAATATTTTACCTTCCTCCTTGTAGTAATAGATCTCCAGTTGCAACCAACTTCCCATTCCCATAAGCTATGTTACAGTGAATATCTTTATCCATACACTTCAGTTTTAGCCTGTGAGTTTCCCTACTATGTATATGGAAAATCTTTGTCATAGGGCAGGCACAAGTTTAATTTCACTAAGTACTACCAATGCAGTGTTTTTATTTCTTCCTGTACTTCCATTTGTTTTGACAACATGTATTCTTTCCTTTTGTTGGTCCCATAAGAATGACTATGCCAACAGCATCTTTCTCTCATATTATTTCTTATGAAAATTTCTTCTGTGCTCTCTACTCTGAACTATGCGTCTTCTTTCCCCAGACAATGTATTTGTAGTTTCTCATATGTAAAATAATTGGTTATAAGATTATGGATTTAATAATATACATAAAGGTATCTTTAGGTTAGTGTATTAATATATAGCATAAACTTTGTTCAGAATGTTACAATCTAATGGAATAAAAATATATTGTCTTCAAATAACATTCATGCTTTTATCTCATTTAGAGCATTAGGTACTGATCTCTAAATAAACTCTAAAATTGGTATTTCATAATTTTATAAATTAAGAAATAAATAAAATTGCATTTGTTTTGTTATTTGAATGAAAAGGCTATTTGTACTTCCTCTTTGAGGCAAAATTACAAATTAACTAAATTATTTAGGATCTAGGCATTTAAGATGTTTTTCTTTGACACTTTAATTATAACCAGAAAAGTCAATAACATTCTAATAATGGCTCTAATTTTGAAAGTTAATTGTTTTTCTTATTTTACATCACATTACATCCTTCCTCTTGGTACATTTCACTAATGTAACTCATTTGATCTGAGAAACTTTTTTTGCTTTGTTTCTGAAATGTTTTGAAAGAGCAAATGTGATAAAATATTTTTGATTTTTCATTTTTATGAATTCTAAGCACTATACTACTCTTCTATATGTGATTAAAACATATTATACTTTGATTAAATATAATAATTCTCATATACTTAATTATTTAGTTTAAACAATTTAAATTCTTCACTCACCTAAATAATAAATAAGCATTAAATAAAAAGCATTAATCTTCTAAAGAAAGCAATTGTCATGTCCATCTTGTATCTTAGCACACTAAATTACTTTACTAACACCGATTAAGCATT
Source organism: Tonatia bakeri (assembly GCA_004024845.1). NCBI lineage: Eukaryota > Metazoa > Chordata > Mammalia > Chiroptera > Phyllostomidae > Tonatia > Tonatia bakeri. Next base: position 26,126 of record PVIA01014390.1, read on the forward strand.
TGGAAAATGTGTGGGATTTTTCTTAACAGAGTTGAGATGTGCATATATTCATCAATATAAATTTGATTCAAGACACAGTTCACACAATTATTTTAATTTTTACTAAGTTATCCATTTTGCTAAAAATCTTAATTGTAATTATCCTTGGAAATATTTGTATTTGTGAGGGAAGCTTTTATTAACAATTTATAATATTCAACTGAATTAAGGAAATATGAAAAACAACATTTCAAGAAGACTACTAGTTTACAAAGAAAATATTACAACAATGCATTTCAGCAGGGAGTTAAAAAAATCAGCATCACATATATTAGAGGTATCGATCCCCATTATTCCGCTTTTTCTTTTTGACGATATTTTAATTCTCTAGGATGGTGAGAGGTTGGTTTGAAGTAAAAGAGGAATAGACATATATATTTTATGTTGTCGTAAGTTTTTAATATTTTATTTTTAAGTAATATTTAGTTTTTAATTTTTTTTAGATTTTATTTATTTATTTTTAAAGAGATGGGAAGGGAGGGAGAAAGAGAGAGAAAGACACATTAATGTGTGGTTGCCTCTCATGGGCCTCCCACCAGGGACATGGCCTGCAACCCAGGCATGTGCCGTGACTGGGAAGAGAACCAGCGACCCTTTGGTTTGCAGGCTAGCACTCAGTCCGCTGAGCCACTCCAGCCAGGGGCTTAAGTAATATTTATGGAATATGATAGTTCAAATACTTTACCCAATTATGGAGATACAATTTTCCAAGAATGAGAAGGATAAATGTAGGTATAATTTATAACACAACCAAGAGAAATTAAAGAAAATTTAAAATTTGTTTTATTTAAAATAAAATTAAAACTTTATAACACATTTTTATATATTCATATTTCCTATATAATTATATATTATCACTTATCTATAATTACATAGTTATAGTTTTACAATAGATTTTAATTTAATAATATGATTATATTTCTAAAAATATTATAACATTAGGTTCTCAAACTAGTGTATGTATATTTTCAGTGAAAAGAAGATATGAATAGATTTAAAGAAGTAAATTTTCATGTATTTCCTTATATGTTCTTTTCAAAATATATACTTAAATAATTTTTGCAAAGTAAAGTTATAA
>PVIA01014391.1:0-27276 GCA_004024845.1 Tonatia bakeri
TTGTGTTACTTCCATATCTTGGATATTGTAAATAGCACTGCAATAAACATAGGGATGCACATATCTTTTCAAATTAGTGTTTTGGATTTCTTCAGATAAATACCCAAAAGTGGGAGTGTAGGGTCATGCAGTAACAGTGACCTTAAATGGTATATTAGACCAGATGGATTAAAGACTATACTTTCAGGGATCATTTCTATAGTTCATTACTAGACCAGATGGATTTGATTGGTATGTTTAGAGCATTTTACTCCCAAGCAGCAGACTATACAGCCTTTTCAAGTTCACATAGAACATTTTTTTTAGGATAAACCATGTTATGCCACAAAACAAGTCTCAATAAGCTTAAGAAGACTGAAATCATATCAAGCATCTTCAATCACAACAGTATGAAACTAGAAATCTATTACAAGAAAAAATTGAAAAACGTGAAAACATATGGAGGCTAAATTAGATGCTATAAAACCATAAATGGGTTAACAACAAGATCAAGAAAAAAATAAAAAGATACCTTTAGACAAATGAAAATAAAAATACAATGACCCAAAATCTATGGGACACAGCCACAACTCTAAGTGGAAAAATCACAGCATTACACACCTACTTGAAGAAACAACAAAAATCTCAAATAAACAATCTAACCTTATACCTACAGAACTAGAAAAAGAACAAAATCCACACCCAAAGTGAGTAGAGGAAAATAATAAAAATCACAACAGAAATAAATAAAATGGTGTCTAAAAAGAATGGAAAAGATAAATGAAATCAAGAACTGGTTATTTGAAAAGATAAACAAAATTGATAAACCTTTAGCCAGACTCATTAAGAAAAAAGAGAGAGGATGCACATAAATAAAATCAGAAATAAAGGAGAAGTGATAACTAAACACAGTAATACAAAGATTATAAGAAAATTATATAAACAATTATATGACAAGAAACTGAACAACCTAGAGCAAGTAGATAAATTTCTAGAAACATACAATCACCCAGTGATGAATCAAGAAGAATCAGAAAATCTGAACCAACTAATAACTACTAACAAAATTGAATAAGTGATTAAAAAAACACTCTCAACAAACAAAAGTTCTGAACCAGGCAGACTCATAGGTGAATTTGACCAAACATTCAAAAAAGAATTAACAACTGTTCTTATGAAACTATTCCAAGACTTTGAAGGGAAAGAAGGCCTTCAAGCTTATTTTCCAAGGCCAACATACCCTGTTACAAATGGATTACAAGAAAAGAAAATGATAGGTCAATAGCTCTCATAAACATAGACACAAATACTTCAAACAATATTAGCAAACCAAAGTCAGCAATACCTTAATAGATCAAATACCATGAGCAAGTGAGAGCAGTCACATTTCTAATTCAACCAGACTCACTAGTTGCTTTCTAAACTGAAATGTGGTTAAATTAGAAAATTTTGCACCTAGTATATCTAAAATTTAAAAAGAATTAGTAGTCATTAAAAACTTTAACATCAGAAATTATAATAATAATATGAACAAAGTGCCATGAGGTTTTCAGAAGAGCTACATTAATTTATATAGCTGATGATTACTAATAATACTTTTAAGTGTTTCCCTTTTAGAATCTGTTCATAGTGTGCTAAGAAATACAAATTCAAAATCAGTCTTCAGAGGAAATTTAATTTTATAATCTGAAATCTATCAAGCAATTTCAAATCATTCCTCATTATTTTAAACTATGGTAAAACATCTCCAGGACCTCAAATTATTTTTATATTAACTTTTCAGAAAATAATGATTTCTAAAGTTGAACAGTGAGAGGAAGTCTGTTTTATCACTCCATAAAGAAAAATACCATTTCTGTACATTGAAGTTAAATAACCACTTTAAGTTGTCTGGCCATTGTCACTTTGTAGTTTATAAAATGTACCAGTTTTATATTTGTTTCTCATTTCTAAAACATGTGTATATTGAGCAAATAAGTGTGGATTTGATATGTCTGCATATACACTATTAAAACAATAGGTCTTTCCTACTGTCTACCTAATTTTATATTTTTTTAACTAAGTTGGACTTAAAAAAATGCATGTCAATATCAGGCAGACACCAGTTCAGAAGTCAACCCTGCTACTTATTCTGACCTGATGTGAATGCTTTGTCCACAATGGGGAGAAGATGGAAGCTGTGAAGATACGGGATCACTAGTATCTGCCCCAGGTGAACCCCATAATTTTTCTCTTTATTATTACAAGATACCTGTCAAATTTCTGTTTTTCCTAATATAGGGGACCGAGGTGACTGCTTCTGTTGCTACTATACAAAAAAAGAAAGGTGTTCTTTTCAGGGCCCCTCCCCCTCCTAACCCAAACTAGGGGACTCCAGGTGCCCAGTTGTTGGCTCCCAGCAACTGACACTAAGGACACTGCCTTTGCCCACTGCTGCAGAACCACTGGCACCTGGACCTCTCAGCACTCCTTGGACCATTGCAGCCAATCTGCACTTCTAGTTTTTGTGCACTTTTAAATATGGTTTTCCCAACCTAATGCGTGGCTTGGTTCTGTAAGTGCTCAGCCTGGGAAAACTCCTATGGATGCACATGCTGCACTCAGAACCAGTACTTGCCTCCATCCTGATACTGTCCTAATCCAGACATACAGATCGCTTCTTTTCCTTTCTTTAGGAACCATCTATAAATTTCTTTGACAGCACATACAGAAGGGCCCCTGGAGGAGCAACGCCATCAGAACACCAGATATTCAGGATTTGACCATGGCCAACAACCTGCCTGCGATAGCACACCCACACCCAGTTCTCTAGGAACAGGTGCCCACTTTCCTTCCTCCAAATCTGCTACCCTACCCCTCTTTCTGATGGCTTTCTGCACCACCCCCTTCCAATCCACAGCTGCTCACACCAATGTCTGAAATTCTCTGCTTTTGTAGCATCTGTGGATGTGATCTTCTGGGACTTAGAAACCTCAGTTTTAAAGGGATAAGAGCTTTGCAGGTTAAAAAGTCTGTGGGATGAACTTTTCTTCTCAAATTTATTTTTCAGTGAGGAAGACCAGAAACTCCTAGAGCATGTGTCATTGTCAAATCACTTCAACCCAATGAATTTGTTGTTTTACTTTAAGTAAAAAATGGTTAGTAAACTTATACTTCAAAGAACACCATGTAATTTGAAGTAATTGTGCCTCACATTTTCAATTATTATTCCTTAAAATAGTGAGATAGTGTTATTGGTTGGCACAGTCATGAAACATGTAACTCACCCAAACAGTTGAAAGCCTGGTGACAAAGAGTCATTTGATCAAGAGGTTTGATCATTTCAATCATGAGACTTACCTGCTTTAGACTCTATGTAAGCTGTCCCCATCCTCCAGGGCCACAGAGGAGGTGAGGAGTGGGCAAACAAGTGAAGCTTCATCTGTATTTACAGCTGCCCCCCATTGCTTGCATTACCACCTGAGCACCATCTCTTGTCAGATCAGCAATGGCATTAGATCCTCATAAGAGGGCGAACTCTGCTAAGAACTGTGCATGCAGGGATCTAGGTTGCGTGTTCCTTAAGAGAATCTAATACCTCATGATCTGAGGTGGACCTGAGGTGGTGATGCTAGTGCTGGAGAGCAGCTGCAAATACAGATTATCATTAGCAGAGAGGTTTGATTGCATAGGGAGCATAATAAATTGTTTGCAGACTCATATTAAAACCCTATCAGTGAGTGGCACGTGAAAATTAAGCCACATCTGGTGGCAGGCTTTATAGCAGCAAGTGAGTTGATGTACATCAATTGTACACCTGCATCTGGTGGCAGGCTTTAAGTCAGAATCTGGCACATTTTAGTCTGTGCATGGCTTTCCCATTATTTTACTTACCACTCCCTCTGTGCCTCTTTCCCGCACTGTGCACTTGTCTCAGTCACAGATCTGGTAAGCCCACAAGCTAACCCTAGCCAAAATGAGTAAAAAACAAATGTTGCTCAAGAACTTTTTGAAAAGAGGGAAGACCCAATGATGAAACAGCAGAAGACTCTAAAACTGCCAACAAAAAGAAAGCTGCATTAAAAGCAAATACCAAGAGTCCCGCTTAAATTATGGGTTCATTGCAATAGGTAATTCACATTCTCCAAGCCTGCTTTGTATAATATGTGGCTACTGGCTATCCAACAAAACCATGAAAGCTTCAAAACTGCTTCACCACATGGAGACCAAGCACCCTGAATTAAAAGACAAGCCTTTGGAGTTAAAAAAAAAAATTGAACATGAAGAACAAAAGCAGTTATTGAAGGGCACTGCTTCATCAAGTGTGTCTACACTGACAGCATCATTCTTAGTGAGTAACCACCTTGCTAAAGTTAAAAAGCCTTTAGCTATTGAAGAGTTGATCCTGCCTGTTGCCAAAGACCTTTGCTGTGAACTTTTAGGAGAGGCTGCAGTTCAAAAGGTGGCACGTGTTCCTCTTTTGGTTAGCACCATAACTAGATGAATTGATGAAATAGTAGAGAATATTGAGGCATGATTGTTAGAGAGGATTAATGAGTCACTGTGGTATGCAATCCAGGTTGGCAAATCTAACAATGTGGAAAATAAGGCAAGAATGCTTGTTTTGTGCAATACATTTTTCAGGAGAATGTGCATGAGGACATGATTTGTGCACTTTTGTTGCCAACCAACACCAAGGCTGCAGAACTATTCAAGTCTTTGAATGATTACATATTAGGCAAACTGAACTGGTCATTTTGTGTCAGTATACACATGGACAGAGTGGCTACAATGACTGAACAGATTTCTGGTTTTACTACTTGTGTCAAAGAGGTCGCTTCTGAATGTGAGTCTCTGTACTGTGTCACCCATACAGAAATGCTGGCTAGCTGAAAAATGTCAAGTGAACTTAACAATGTTTTCCACGATGTGATTAAAATTATCAACCACATTAAAGTAAATGTCCCTAACTCAGGTCTGTTTGCGCAGTTCTGTGAAGAGATGGAGGCAGAGCACACATGTCTTCTCTTATACACAGGAGAGAGATGGCTTTCTAAAGGTGGATCACTTGCCAGAGTTTTTGAGTTACAAGAACCACTCCAAATATTTCTTAGAAAAACAGTCACCACTGGCAGCACATTTCAGTGATGCAGAATGGGTCACAAAACTTGCTTAGTTGTGTGACATAGTCAATCTGTTCAACAAAGTCAATCTGTCACTTCAGGGGAGAACAACTGTGTTCAAGTTGGCAGATAAAGTGGCTGCATTCAAAGCCAAACTGGAATTATGGGTGAACACTGGGTATTTTGACATGTTTCAAACATTAGCAGAGATTTTGCAAGAGACTGAGCCATGGCCTTCTTTCTGCCAGCTGCTGCATGATCACCTATCTCAGCTTTTAAAAGAGTCTAAGCACGACTTCCCAACCACAGAAAACCCCTGAATTTGGAAGGAGCGGATCTGCTACCCATTTGTGAATAAGCCAGGTGAATCAACTTTGTCCCTGCCAGAAGAGGATCACAAATGACTGCTTGATATCACAAATGACAATGGACTTAAAAGTATATTTGAGACAACTTCAAACTTCCATCCATTCTGGATTAAAGTCAAAGCAGAATATTCTGAGATTGGCAAAAAAGCAATGAAAAGCCTGTGTCCATTTCCAATATCCTATCTTTGTGAAGCAGGGGTTTTTGTAGTGACAGCAATCAAAACTGGAGTAGACTGGACGTAAGCAACACTTTGTGTGTCAGTGTCTCCCATCACCCCTAGATGGGAGCATCTAGTTGCAGGAAAACAGCTCAGGGCTCCCACTGATTCTGCATTATGGTGAATCATGTAATTATTTCATTACATATTACAATGTGATATATAATAGAAACAAAGTGCACAATACATGTAATGCACTTGAATCATCCCAAAACTATTCCCCCACCCCCTGGTGCTTGGAAAACTTGTCTTCCACAAAACTAAACCCTGGTGCCAAACAGGTTGGGGATCACTGCTCTAACTGATCACAATTGTGGGAGGAGACCACACCTGTGGGAGTCCCTGCCTCAGAACTCGATGTCTACAACATAAAATAAGCTAAACTCATTTATTTAGACCAGAATAAATCATACAGAATAACAATGAATTCCACATAGTGACTTCTCATAAAATTTCAGTTCCTCCTCACTAACTAAACCCAAACCAGAGTGTAAAACAGAACGACTGCCAGGGCTCCCCTCCCCTCCCCCATGGCCCCACATTCTTATTTGGGACATCACTTTCTTTTCTTTAGCCCACTGTTACTCACTGTACTTTCCAGTCTCTCATATGTTAATGTTACATTTTATTTCAGTATAGGCTGTACCAATTCAGAGGTTTAGCCTCCTTCAAATGTTCCCTTGAAAAAGGCCCACTTGCCTGCTTGACCTGTTAAACTGAGAGAGGGATTATTGTTCTAGAGTCTATATTTTCTGCCCTGATCCACATTCTTGCCCATGCATCAAACATTCAGAGTACGTGTGGGCATTGTGGCAGACACCCCATTTTCCTGCTGTTTGTCCTCATTGCCCACCCTTGATTATACCCATTGCCCTTTCACAAAGAGTTTGTGATAACTCCTTTAACAAATGTTCCCAGTTGTTGTTGTTGTTTTTTATCAACCTCAACACTATGGGCATTGGAGGCTGGATAATTTTGTGGTGTAAGGCATTTGTTCTGCTTATTGCAGGATAATTAGCAGCATCCCTGGCCTCCACTCACTGGAAGCCACTAGCACCCCCCCTCCAGTCATGACAGCTAACCGTGTCTCCAGATACTGCAAGTGTTTCCTGGTCAGGGGGTAGGGGTGGGTGGTGGATGGGGCAGAACCATTCTAGGTTGAGAACCTCAGGAGTATCCTAATGATGACCCACCTGAGCACCAATGTGCCTCTGACACTACCATGAGAGACAGTGCAGGTGCCACCCTGCCCCATCCCAGCCTGCACAGGCAAAGATAATTGTATTCTGTCCTTCATTCTTCTTCTTCTCTCCTGTCATTGTTTCTAGATATTTGGATGAGATTGTTTGGTGGCTACGTTACTGAATGCCTTAGCTAGACAGTTACATAATATCTTATATTCTATATATTACAGAAAATAGGTTCTTACTATTCCTGTTATTAAAATTGAAACATGTCCATGTGTGCAAAATCATGCAAAGACACACATTCCAACAAATATGGATGATGAGAGAGAACCCAAGGGAGCTCTATGTATCCAGCTGCTTCTCATTTACAGGTGGTTTTATCTCAGCCACTGCAAAGATAATAGCTATGATCATTATGCTTTTCCCCTGATCATGATCCAAATTTATCCAGATACTAAGACCACTGAATGGCTCATTCATCATGATTAAAATGAAAAACATAACATGAAGGTGTTATGTTATTCCCAAATGTCCAGTTGTCTTTCCAAGTAGCCTCACTTATTCATACTTATGTAAATGGAATTTCCAAGAAGATGTACTTGGAAATTCATGGTATAGTTCCAAATTTAGAGATGTTGACAAAATAAAGAAGGGTTCCAACTAAAGAAAAGTCTGTTTTTAAAACATTTTATTTGTTTAATTTTAGAGAGGGGGAAGGGAGGAAAGAGAGAGAAAGAAACATCAATGTGTGGTTGCCTCTTGTGTGCCCCCTACTGGGGAGCTGGCCTGTAACCCAGGTGTATACCCTGACTGGGGATTGAACCAGCGACCCTTAGGTTCGCCACAGGTCAGCCTTCAATCCACTGAGCCACACCAGCTGGAACAAAAAGGCTCTTAAAAGATCAGAAAACTTTCACTTCAAAAATATTTGAATTCCCTGGAACAAGAAAAAATTTTACCTAATACTGGAAATACATTGCAACATATTTAAAAATATACTTGAAAATAAAAGGAGATATTTCAAAAGGAGATAGAAAAGATCATGTTATGAATGCTTACTAAAAGATAGATATGGAAGCAGAGAAAGTAAACATTACAAATTAATTCAATCTTACAATTCTTCTGATGGTACAGATGCTGGGTATAATCCATGCACATGTGAGTGGACGCAAACAGGATGGCTCATGGGAAAGAGCTGTTCACACCTGTCCACCTACCTCACTGTTTTACCTTTCATTCCATTTGGAGGAGGATGATAGATACCAGGGTACCACCCCTCATTTACACAACTGCTTTAGAATCCTTCCCTTTAAATGGGGAAAGGGTGGAGTTTGGTTTATTTCTCTTTGATTCTAAGAAATGTAGTGGTCAGCTTGAAGATGACCTTCAGCCATCTTTTGAGCAGAATAGTGGTGATGATTTTCAAAATTAAAAACAAACTAATAAACCAACAAAACTTTGGGAGAGAACATCTTAGATTAATCCCTTTCTATTTGTAAGATTATGTATGTTGGGTATTCACATTTTTTTTCTTTTGCCCATTCAGAGCCTGAATTGAACACTTTTTATACATTTGGTAACTTCCTACCTGTAGTCTTGTTGGGATATAGCATTCATTCCCCATCATGGAAGCAAAATAATAAAAAAAAAAAGCTAGATAATCACTTTTCCAACTTCCCTTGCACCCAAGGCATGGGTAAGTGGTCTCAATTCAGCAATGTGTTGTGCTCATCAGAGTGAGGCCAGTAAAACCTCCATTCTGGTAAATGCAGGATCAAGGTTGACAGTACTCTCCTGTTTTAATGGGATGGTACTTGCCATCAAACTGTGGCAATATTAAGGGCCATCAGTAGAAGTAATCCTGACTTCAGCATTTAATGGTCAGCAACAGTGACGTTGTCATTGAATTGAGTTTGTGGTGTATTTTTAATTGCCATTTTAGCTAATGGACTCCTCTTTTCACCAGTCCAATTATATCTCGTTATTCTACCTTATTCTCTAAACTACTTAGTGATGTTGCTGTGATCTAGCTTTCTTTTGCTTAGTCAATGTTACCAATTCTAGCCATGCCTCTAAGTCATGAACTAAATTACTGGTTCTTTTTTGAAGACATCATGTTTAAAGGTGGTTTATTACACAGCAAAAGCTAATTTATATAGTTGATCTTGAGTGGTTTTTGTTATTTGCACCTAAAAAACTTTAAATACCTTAGTTTATGTGAGCCTCCAGGAGGCAATAATGTTAAGTGGCTATAAGCATGAGAAATACTACCAGGAAGAATCCCTTTAGTTTTCAGTATCTTGTCAGTATTCTTCATCTCCAGCAAAGAAAATAACACAACAGGTATTCAACAGGAACATATGCACATGTACCAAATGATTTCCATGACCTAAAAGAATCAAATATCTTAACTATAAATAGTATGAAATCAATTATAGATTAAGATTAATCCAGTGCCTTTAATGTTATTTACAATATTATAAAAATAAAATTATAGTTATCAAAAATTATCTACATCATTCAATGCTGAGCATTGTTTTCCTTGCTTTTTATTCATTTTTTTAGAAAGTTCATGTTTCCAAAGATATCCAGTTAATTGTCATTATTCATGGATTCCCTATTTGTGAATGCACTTATTTGCAAACCCAAAATCAATAACTGTTTCAGCTGTACTATAAACAAGTATGTTCTTCATAGTCTATTTAGTGCCATATATTGGGGGAGAGGTTGGTTTGATTTTGGTTTTGTTTTCATTTTTATATTTGTGCACTTTTTGTTGGTGGCCTTCCTGCTTAAACAAAAATACATAAAATAATGTTACATATTAATCGCTTGATAAAAAGCAGGTGAAAAGTTACATGTCAAATTGTAAAATTCTAGGTCCCAGAAGTATAAACACAAACCAAAAGATATCAAAGAAATCTTAATCATAATATTATCTCAATTTCTTATTAGCATATCATGCATGGTACAAAAGCAGGGATTCTTTCATACTTCATGAGTGACTCTATTCATTGCATTACACCATGTCTAAAATTCTTTAAATGTGCCCTGGATGGTGTGGCTCAGTGGACTGAGCAGCAACCTGTGAACCAAAGGGTCACCCATTCAATTCCTAGTCAGGGCACATGCCTGAGTTGTGGTCTAGATCCCCAGTAGGGGGCACATCAGAGGCAACTACACATTGATGTTTCTCTCCCTCTCTTTCTCTCTCCCTTCCCCTCTGTCTAAAAAATAAATAAATGAATAATAAAATTCTTTAAATGTTACTGGAGTCATTATGACTGGTATATTTCAGGAACAGACTGATTTAAGCATATACTTGTGTGTCCACACTGGGCCCAGTTCATCAGAATTTAGAGCTACATCCTTTCCCAATGCTGCCTTATGACACAAGGTCAGTGCTTATTTGATTAAGAAACTTCCATTAGAGAAAATAGTAAAATAAGCAGCTCCAAACTCATGTTCCTCCACAAAAAATATTGAAAAACAAGCAGAAAGCATTGCTAAAAGAGTCAAAGATTTACAGCAATTAAACAAAAGATGGAACAGGAAAAAGCCACTTTAAAATGGAATCTGTTAAAACATTAGCTGAACACAAGCCAAAAAAAAAAAAAGTGCTCAGTGATCACACAAGAAAAAGGATACAGTCTTTAAAGAAATACTTTGGAAAAGTTTCTAAAAAATAGAAGAATACTGCAGCCAATAATTTTTTAAAAAATATCAGATTGTGGGGAAGAAGGAGAATCTAATTAATCTAATTATCAAAGTTACCATATATAATATTCAAATGTCCATACCACCATAATAATTACAAGACATACAAAAAAAGAAAATACGATCCATTCACAGAAAATAAACTAGTAATAAACTAACAGAAACCATCTTTGAGGAGGCACAGACTTTGGAATAACTACAGAGACTTTAAATCAACTGTCTGAATAGGAAACCAGGAAAACAATGTCTGAACAGAATGAAATAAAGAGTTATATCAATAAATAGATAGAAATTATTAAAAGGAACTAAATATAAATCCTGAAGGGGAAGAATATAATAACTAAAATAAAATATTCATTAGATGGCTTCCTCATCAATTGGAGAAGACAGAAGAAAGAATCAGCAAATTTGGATGTAGGACCATTGAAATTATCTAGTCTGGACAGTACAATAATCAAGAAAAGAGAACCATGCCTAAGGCAATATTTTGGTAATGTAACTCCACTCTTCCAATATGATTTTAAAAAAAAAATTCATAAAGAATTATGAATACATGTTTTAGGTACATAATGAATAAAGATGTCATTTTTGACAACATTAAAAAGTAGGGGAATAGGAGTCCAGGAGCAGCATTTTGTTATGCTGTTGAAGTTAAACGTTGCTATCAATTCAAACTAGATTGTCATACGTATCAGGTGTTAATTATAATTACCATGGTAACCTCTACTTACACCAGGACATTTTGAAGGAAGAAGTCCAGGACCCCATTATGCAGCCAGTTCAAATGAAGACTAATTATTGCCTCTTTTAAATTCCTTTCACAAAGACTTTCAGTAGGGGTAGGAGCTCCCTCTGCACTGGAGGCTATGCAGGGGGTTTGGACAACCCCACCCCATGGCCTAGAGGTCCCCAGCTGCTAAGGCTGAAAACAAGTGCTTATTGAGCATGTGAAGGCTGCACAGGTTCAAAGCACCAGGAACCAGGCAACAGGCAAGTGTCAGGAGAGGTCAGTGCCCAGAACCTGATTGTTGAAAAGGATAAGGAATGTGACTAATTATTAGCCTTCACCACACACATGGGATTTCCCCCCATAAGGCTGAAGTGCAAAACATGGACAGGCTTGTCAGGGAAAGACCAGGAGGGCTGGCCATGGTTTTCTCCAGTAAAAGACATCTGCATGTCTTTAATGACTGGAGAAGCCTGTCCATGAGCCGGCTCCTAGGACATGGCCTCCCCTAACATCTGCCTGTTACCCTGTGTCCTGAACCTGCACAAAATGCTCATGAGCTCAGGTGCCTTCTCTGCCAACCTAGGGCCACTGGGGTCCTCCAAGACTTGGGAGCTCCTCAGGGAAATTCCCAAACCCCAGAGAGGAGAGCCCTTACCTGTCCAGGAAATTGTTGTGAGGTAGCAGCTCTAAAGCAGCCCCAGCCAGTCAGACCTCATTTGGATTTGCTGCCTAATGGGGCTTTTGGCTTTCCAGCCATCAAGATGACCAGGTGTCTCTCACTGGGGGAAACAGTGGCCAGTTTGCCAGGCTGTCCCTGATAAGATGGTCCAGAATGGACCAAACTTACACAATGGGCACCCCGTCTACCAGCCTGAGGAATCCAGTGTCATCCAGGCCTAGGAGGCTCCTCAGGATGGTTCCCAACTCCCTGCATAACCCTCAGCTTGTAGGATGTCCCTATTCCTTCTGAAATCTTGGTAAGTCAGTCAGTCCTTTTTAAAATTTGCTATCTAATGGCTTCCACAGGTATCAGATATCCAGGTGTCTTCCATTGGTGGGAACCTTGGATGCCCAGTCAAGGCTGGCCCTGGTAGGATAGTCCAGTTTTTCCCTGTTCAGCATTCAGATGCAATAGCACACATGGGTAGATCAGGGCTTTTAATTTGGTGTATGAGTTATCCCTCTAACAACCAGATCCTGAAACCCTGTGCCCCATCCTTGGTGCTCTGGAACTGCCCAGCCCACATGTGCATATTATGCACCCTGTCTACTGGCATAGGGAAGCCAGGCCCCTCCAAGTCTGAAGCCTTTTCACAGCAGTTCCCAAACCTCTACACAACTCCCAGCATATAAAATGCCCCACCACTCCCAAAATTTTAGTGAAGCAGTAAATGTAAAGAAGACAATATCTCAGGCTTTATTTAGACTTCCTAACTCACAGAATCCTGGGCTTCTCCAATCACCAAGAGGTCCTGGTGTCTTTCATTGAAGGGAAACTTGGCCAGCCCTGCCAGGCTTGAACTAATCCCAGCTTCTCTCAGATATCCCTAGCTTAGACTTCTAGTAGAAATTGCTCATATGATAGATAAGTGCTTTTAATAACACATATGCCTTGTTAGCCCTAGAATTGAATTCTAAAACCTGGCCTCTCTGACATCTACTTGCTACCTAGTTCTTAGTGCCCAGGCCTGAACAGCCCACACATGTGCAAGAGGCACTCCATCTGCCAGCCTGGGGAGTCTGGGGCCCTGTGGGTCTGGGAGATTCCTCAGCATGGTTCCAGACCCCTGCATAAGCCCCCACACTTAGGATGCTCCCACACCTCTTGACAATCCTTATGGGGCAGTAGCTTTAAAGATGCTACGGTCGTTATTTGGGCATACTGTTTGATGGGGTTCCAGCATTCTCCATCCAGCAAGAGGTAGAGGGGTCTCCCGCTGCAGGGGATGTTGACTGGCTCTGCCTGTACTCAACCTGATAAGGCAGCCCATATTTTCCAAGCTTAGCTTTCATGGAGGAAAATCACAAGTGGGTAGTTGAGTCCTTTTAATTAGGCAGATGTTTTGTCCCTCAAAACAGATTTGCTGATTCTGGGCCTTTCTAGACACCAGTTTCTTGCCTGGTTATTAGTGCACTGTGTCTGTGAGGCCCACATGCTCACTCAGGCAGCCCATTGTCCACTGGTCTAAGGAATTCAGGGTCCTCCAGGCCTGAGAAGTTTCTCAGGGCAGCTTCCAATCCCTATATAACCTCCAGCATGTATAATGCCCCACCCTTCCCATAAATTTTTGTGACACTGCAGCTTTATAGCTACCATGGTCAGCTTATTCAAAGTTGCTGACAGGGTCCTGGTTTCTCCAGCCATCAAGAGATCCAACTGCCTCCCACTTTGACCTCTCCAGACACCAGCCTATGGCTGAGTTTCAGTTGTCCCTGGGTTATAAAGCCTGAACATTTGCAATAGGTGGCAAGTCTGATGTCTGAGGGGCATCAGGGCTTCTATAGGTCTTTTGGGCTTCTGGAAGAAGTCCCTACCTTCCAGCTTAGCACCCAGCATGGAGGGGCCACTCCTCCTTCAGAAAATCATTGTGACATAACAGCTTGAATGCAGTGACAGTCAATCAGTCCTCATTTGGACTTGATGCCTAATGGCATTCCTGGCTTTCCAGACATCAAGATGTCCAAGTATCTCTCATTGGAAGAAAGAGTGGCTAACCTTACCCAGGCTGGCCAAGGTAAAGTAGTCCTGATTTTCTCAGCTCAGGCTTCAGGGGAAATAGCACATATGGGTATGGTAGGGCTTTTTAATAAGGTATAGTGCTTGGCCCTCCAAGAACCAGCTACTAGTACCAGGCTTCCCCCCACACTAGTCTGGTGCCCTAAACCTATATGTCCTTCACATGACCAATAGGTGCTCTGTCTACCAAACTGGAAAAGCAAAAGCATTCCAGGCCTGGGAGGCTCCTTAGGGCTTTTTTCACTACCTGCAAAACTCCCAGAATATAGGAAACTTCCACCCCTCCCAAAAATTCTCATGAGGCAGTAGCTATAATACATCAATGGTGACTCAGTCCTTATTTGGACTTCTTGTCTCATTATGTCCCTAGCTTCTCTAACCACCAAGGGGTCCACATGTTTCTCAGTGAAGGAAACCATGGTGGTTTCCATAGGGGCTTACCCAGGGAAGTCAGTCCATATTTTCCCACCTCAGCCTTCAGGGTAGAATTGCCATATATGTAGGTTAGGGCTTTACATTGGGCATATGCTTTGTCCCCGAAAGAGGAGCTGTAGTATTTGGCCTTTCCAGACACCAGCCTGTGACTATCTCCCCAGCACTCTGCTCTATGAAATCCATACATCTGCAAGAGGTGCCATGTGTCATGCTTTAGAGCATGGAAGTTCTCCAGCTCTAGAGAACTCCTAGAAGCAGTTTCCAATGTTCTGCTTAGCCTTCAACTTAGAGGGGTCCCCTATTCCACCACAAAATTTTTGTGTAAGTTGACAGCTTGAAAGCTGCAACTGTCAGTCAGTCCCCATTTGGGGACTTTCAGATTTTCAGCCATCAAGATATTCTAAGGCCTTTCAGTGGAGGGAAAAGCGCTGGTCCTTGGTCTGGTCTAGCAAGGCAGTCAGATTTTCCTAGTTCAGCTCCAGGCAGCATTAACCCCCATAGTTATGTTAGGGCTTTCAATAGGCAAATGGCTTATCCTCTCACTGGTCCTTAAGCAGCAGTTTTCCAAACAGGTTACTGGTCATTTACTCTGGATCTGCCATCAGTAAACAAAGCAGCTCTTTGTTTTCAACTGAAAGCTGTTCATAGGTCACAGTCCATGTGGCAATGAGTTCTGGCTGCTCCTCAGGTGATTCTAGAGTCTGCCCTCAATGAAAAGAGGCTGCTTGCTCATGAATATGCTGCATTCCTTGCATGCTCCTGTGTGAACCATTTTAATTATATTATGGAATTAATTGGGAACTACCATCCTCCTTAGAGTGTTTCTTTGAAAACATTCAAGACATTATGGCTATCACAGGTTTTCTAATTGTTTTACATCCTTCAGTCATTGAGGCAGTCTGAATTACTTCTCAATAGCAGACTAATTGTCTCTTAAATAATGTATACAAGGGCAGCATCACCTGGAAAGCTTCTAATCCAAAACCCTAATGGCTGCTGCTGGAAGGCACTCATGGCTTTTGCCATAAACACGAGTCTACATGAGTGCAGGCAACAGACACTTCCAAAACCACATCTGAGTGGGGATTGTAAGGACCAAAAGTTGCTGGAGTGCTACTACTTTTGGTAACTCCAGTGCGGTTTGCTTTTGTCCTGGTCCACACTAAAATATAGCTTTTTTTCAGGTAATCTTAGGTAGAAGTTAGCAATGTTCTCAAGTGTGGAATTCATATTTGCCAAAATCCAAGTAACCAACCAAATACTGGGCTTTTCATTTGGTCCTATGGGTTGATACTGACTTATTTTTAGTCACTTGTAGAATATCCTGAGTGGCTCTTGCTCAAGTTATTCCTAAGAACTTTACTGCTTTATTGTCTGGCAGGCCATTGGATATTTACTGGATTTATTCATTAGCCCTGGTTGATCATGTGTGTTACTATTGCATTCAAATCAGTGCTAACCTACTTTTCAGTTTTTAATAGTATCATAATGCCATCAATATAAAGTACTATTACATGTGAAACCTGCCTCATGTCCAAACTCCTTCTGACCAGATATGACAACAATAACCCTGTGGCAGCACAGGAAAGCTAAATATCAATCCTGCCCATGTGAAGGAAAACTGGCTGGCTGTTTTCTGAGCCTGAGTTTGAGAAGAAAGCATTTGCAAGGTCCGTCCCTGAGCACCAGCCTCCTTCAGCCTGCTGTATTTTCAGTATGACTGAGACCATGTCCAAAACTGCTGAGACTATGAGCAGCAAGACTAAGAATTTTTTTTTAAGATTTTATTTATTTATTTTTAGAGAGGGAAGGGAGAGGGAGAGAGAGAGAGAGAAACATCAATGCGGGGTTGCTGGGGGTCATGGCCTGCAACCTAGGCATGTGCCCTGACTGGGAATCGAACCTGCGATGCCTGGTTCGCAGCCCACGCTCAATGCACTGAGCTATGCCAGCCAGAGCTAGACTAAGAATTTTTGTTGGGTAGCTACAGAATTTGTGCTTTCAAATTCTGTAACATTTTTAAGAGTACAGGAAAGGTTCCAGGTTATAGCCTCATTTGTATTTACTCCTAACTAGGAAAGTAGAAACCTGCCAAAGGAAATGAATTTTGAATCATGAAAGCCTCCTGGTAGGTACTTTCTAACTCAACAATGTAAACTTAAGGAGATTGATCAGTGAGGTGTCCCAGTTTGTTTGAGAACAGTTAGTGGCAAAATTAGGTAACCTAAGAGGCATGGGCAGCCATCTAGGCATTTATAGATCCAAGCACAATGATAACCACTACAGAAAAAGATAAATCATGTCAGACACAAACCACTCCCATTAAGGTGACACTGTTAATGTTTTCATTTGCAGCGATTGTTGCATCTGCCCACTCAAGCAAAGGGTCAGATTTTTCTCCTTTCCTGAAATAATAAGACGTTCTAAATTTTAGAGTTTACCCCCATTAGCAATGGCCTAGGAGGTTTGAATGATGTTGTTATCTTTTTAGACCAATGCCAGAGTAATAGAAATAAAGAAAAAAAGGGGCGGAGTGGATTCCATGTTTAAAGTATGAAATATTGATGTGGTATTTTGGGAGAAGCAGTTTACCTTGATGCTAGTTACTTTTTTCTTCCTGTTCAATTGGATTTGAAGGTCTCTGGCATTTGTACAGAAGCAGATGTCAGATTGAGCCTTTTTTAATATCCAAGGTTCAAGTTACTGAAGTTTGGCTGCCATCTAGGTATTGAGTAGGACCTGGTATAGCCCTTTTCAAGGGCATTTTTGTTTTTAATGACATCAAATTAGAAGAGTGGGAGAGAATTGGACATGTTCACTAGGAGAAATAAAATCAGATATTTTGAGAAAACTAGAAGAACTGAGGATCTAGTCCAGTTTACAGGTATATAACAAAACCTCAAAGAGAATTAACATGATTAGAACTTAATATATTCAAAAGTGCAAACACACTTTCTCTATAATTACCCCATATTTTATCAGAGATAATCATAATAAAGCTAATTTGTTTCCATTAAACTTGGCATGATTATTTAAATACATGTAGCAAGAATAATACTTGAACATGTAAACGGTTTTTAAGACTGCTTTGCTAGACATTTTATAAAGAATCTCAGATGGAACCCATAAGTGCCTGTGAGGTCAGGAAACCAAGCGGTGTTTTCAGCAGTTCCATAAAGCTGTCTGAGCCTACCTGTCTCTCAAATTTCACATTCCTGTCAAAGTCTTGGTGATATAGCCAAGATTTCCAATTGTGTCCTATTACAAAGAGAGCCATCATCTGCAGCTACTGCTCTTTTTCACTGGCAAATTTGTTAAAAGATAACATGAACTTACTTCATTTCTAGTAAATCTACATAGGATAAAAGCATTGTGTTTAATTCTGATAACTTTAAAGACATGCCTTTGTTAATCAAACCAACAAATACAAACTAGAATTTATTTACTAATGATTAATCCTAGATCATGTGGATAAATAAAAGGTGGGTTCTATGGAAGTTAACAACACAGAGTGATCTGATCATAAATTCCTAACTGGGCAGGTCATGGTGGGGTTTATGCCACAGGCTTATAACTTCTTCTGTAAAGGCTAATCTTTGTGTCAGGCCAGCCCTGCACATTGTTTCTGTGCATCTAAGTTAACATATATTTGAAATACCTCTTTTCAGACCCCTCCTTATAATACAAGACCACCTTGGTAGATCATTCCTTCTAAAGCATGGCTATCCTCACTGTACTTGAACAACAATAACATAAAATAAATTAAAAAAAGGGGGGGAAGCACACAATCTTAACTGTCCTTTAACACAATCTCCACCTTTCTTTCTGCCACCTTCACATAATCTTCTTTAGGTTCCTTCTTTAATCTCAAAAGCATAAAAGAAACTGTAAACTGTTATCCTCCAAAGTATTTATCTGTCTTTTGCAATCTTGCTTCCAGGTGTATCTTCTGTTTGGCTCAAATAATTTTTTTTAATAAAAATTCTCTACAGGTTTGGATTTTCTTACATTGTCAATCATATAAACATGAAAAACATTTGGGTTATTTATTTTATTTCTGGGAATTTTATGAATGCTTAATTCATACAAGTGCTTCATGTTCTTTAAGCCAATTAAATAGAGGTCTTCTACAAATTAATTTTAGTAATACCATCTGAAGGTAGAAAATACCACACATTTATAGCATGTATATACCTAAATAGATGCACATAAACATACAGGCAAGAACAAACAGAGAGTTTATAGCTTCTGTTTTAAAAAATTTGCTATGAATTAGGCACAATGATAGAAAACTCACTATTGTAAATTCAAAAAAAAGGTGGGGAGGAATTCTATGGAAATTAACTTCACAGGATGATCTGACCATAAATTTCTAACTAGGGAAGTCATGGTGGATAGACACACCACAAGCCTATAACATTTTAGTAATAAAATCCAGGGTCGTTAGGACTTTGATTAAATTTAGTTTTAAATTCTAGCTCTAGAAATCATATTTCTCTTTCTATACATATACTCCTCAGAAACCTAGCCTTTCCCTAGGATAATCAGCAATCCCAAGGCAGCAGAAGACAGTAGTCTGACCCTGATGAATGATCACAAAACCCAGACCTCTAGCAAGGCAAAAATAACATCAGGACCTAAGTAATGTTTCACCTCCTGAGCCCTAAGCTGGAACAACCCCTGGCTACTTTCCCATGAAACCAGATAGAAGGGTAAGGGAATAGACCTCACAATTCTCTTAAAACCTGTCAGCTCCCAGCATGACTTTGAGTTCCATAATCCATAATGTCTGTAATTTTGCTCTATATAATCTGTAACCTACATGTCATTGAGGAGTTCTAGCTTTTGAGCATTTATTTGACACAGAATAGAGGAAAGCTACCTGTCTTAAATAAAATGATTAAATATTCCCTGAGAGATATAATATATACTTAAATCAGTAAAATAAAAAGACTCTGTAAATGTTTAAATCATTTCCTATTGTTATGTAATTTTCCTTCTTTTTAAATTATATTTTATTGATTATATTATTACAGTTGTCCCAATTTTTCCCCTTTTGTCCCCCTCCATCCAGCAACCCCCAGTTCCTCAGGCAATCTCCACACCATTGTTCATGTCCACGGGTCACGTGTATACGTTTTTTGGCTACTCCATCTCCTATACTGTATTTATATCCCCATGGCTATTCTATAACTACTTACTTGTACTTCTCAATCCCCTCACCTCTTCACCAATTTATATCATTAAAAATGAGTTGTGGAATAAATGATTACTTAATTTTGGCAATTTATGGCTTATTTAATGTGTCTAACTTCAATTTAAACTATTTTATTTGAGTATATGTATTTTGTAAAATATGTTTAAGTCTCTATGTTCCATTATCTGCATTTAAACTTTCCAGTTATATTTTCTGAAATGTTCATTTTCCAAAAAAAGTCAGTACTTGTAGTCTTGAGTATATCATGCTAAATAAAATAAGTCAGATGGATAATGACAAAAACTATATGATTCCACTCAGTAGCGAAATGTAAAATAAAAGTAACAAAATAACAAAACAAATAAAACAAACTCATACAGGCAAACAATGGTGGTCACCAGAGGGGAAGGAGGTAGGAGGAGGGCAAAGTGGAGAATGGGGGTAAATATATGATGATGCAATAGAGTACACATGTCAAATTACAATGCTATAAACCTGAAAATTATATAATGTTATTAATCAATGGTCACAATTTATAGTCACCATTTACTCTTACTACTCCTGCTTCATTTGCCTCATCATCTGGTTTCTATTGCACATGCCTCAGCAGAGGAATTTCCCCCTCTCTGGATCATCCTTCCCAGGGTAAAGCCCATCTTTTCTACCTGCTTGCAGATTAAATCCCTTTGGGGAGGATGTGGCTGTCCCTTGGGGTGTCTCTGAAGCTGTCTCTTCTTAGAAAATGTTGCTTAAGTAGATATCTGGCTCCTTTCTTTTTCATGAATATCTAAGTAGCTACCTACTGTGATAGAAGGGTCATGTGTTTTTCATCACATCAACTTCTGAACTGTTGTAAATTTTATTATCAGCATGCGTGATTGTAATAAAAACAAACCAATATGGATTCCTGAGCTGCTGAGGGGAATCTGCTAGGGGATGGTGGCCTGCTTTCCCTCCACTGTGACTAGACACTGTGGCATGGTTGTGCTTTTTGATTCCACCCCTACTTTTAAAGCTGATTGAGCCAGTAAAAACACTTGATTCTATATAATCCAATGAGATTCTCTGCTCCAAAGAATTTGTAATTGAGGCTAAAAGAGAATACTTTGTGAATGTGAAATTGTTATTTAACTGAGCTGTATTTCCTGTGCATAAAAAGAAGCCAACTAACTGAGAGGATGAAAAGGAAATGTCTAGTCTGTGTGCATTAGCTGTATGGACATTAAAGGAAAAAGAGAATTCTTGGGATTCTCCAAAAGGAATAGCATGTGCAAGAGCCCTGAGGCCAGGGGCTGCATCATTTTTAAGAAGCAGCACGTCAGTGGGCTAAGTAAAGTGTGCACTGAGAAGAGAAAGAGGGGTGTAGTGAGTGGAGACAAGGAATGAATAGTGTAGTCATAAGGTTCTGAGTTTTGCAAATTAGATAAAATTCTGATGGTTCCTCTGAGTGAGGCAAAAACCACTACATGATTTTAATCAGATTTCCAGCTTACTAGGATTACCATGGTTGAGCAGAAGCAAGGGCTGTTAGATTCTGGTTGCAGTGATTTAGTAGAAAATGTTAGTTTCTTGTGTCAGAACAGTAGGATGAAATTTCCAATACACTGAAACACAGAGGAATGTGAGAAATGGAAACGTGGAGAAGTATCAGATTCTCAGGTGTGCACATGCAAATTAAGTTTGCAATGCCTACAGGAAATGCAAGTGAAGATGTCAATAAGGCAGTTAGATAAAGCAGCCTAGAGGTCCACAATGGAGATACAAATATGAGAATCATCAGTGTGTAGGAGACATTTCAAGCCATGAACTGCATTAGTCTACTTTGAAGTGAGTATGTAACAGAAGAGAGAGTCAAGGACTAATATCAAAGGCAGTGCAGGGCTTGGAAGGTAGGAGGGTAGGTAGGAGGCAGCAAAAAAAAGTCAGAGAGGGACCATATAGGCTAGAGAAAGGGAAGGGAAGGAAAGGGGAGGGGAGGAAGAGAGAAAAGGAGTTAGAGGGAAGGGGAGGGGAGGGGAGTTAACAGCAAAGTGAGAGAGGGGGGTAATGAAGGAGAGGAGAAGGGAAAAAAAGGAAAGAGTAAAGGAGGAGATGAGAAGAGAGAGAAGGGAAGGAAAAGCAAGGCAATGGCAGGAGAGTGCAGGGTCAGAAAAGCTAGAGAAAGAGTACAGGGGAGAGGAAAGAAGGAACAGAAAAATAAAATATAAAAACAAAAACAAAAAAAGTCACATGGGCTCAACAGAAAATGGAGGCAACAAGAAAAGAATTAGTGAACTTAAAGCTAAAACAATGGAAACATGCACAACAATAGGAAGAGAAAAAAAAATAGATGAGCTGTCATAAGGCCCTGTGGATAATAACAAAAGACTCAATATCCAAATCATCACACTCTCAAGGAAAAAGAGAAAGTGGGGCTGAAAGTACATTTGAAGTAATAATGGTGAAAAATCCCAAATTTGCTGAAATATACACAGTTTGAAGGAACTGAGGAAATGCTTCTACTATTTCTTATAGCTGAATGTGAATTTAAATTTATTTCAGTAAAAATAATAAAACGAAAAAATTTGATTCTCAATTTTTAGTGGTGATATGAGTAAGATGACAGAATAAATGTTTTATACCATCATCCCTCTAATATCTGGGAGTCAAGTGGAAAAGGTCCAGCTCACCATTAAAAAAATACCTGGGACAGAAGTAACAAGTAACTCTAAGATCCAAGATTTGAATGATTACTATGTACACACAAAAGAACATATCCAGATGACTGCTTAGTGTAGAGAGTAACCCCGCACAAGTGTTACATCATGGCCACAGTTGACTGGCACCATAAACAAAGAATCAGAAAGATCCCTGGAGTTCCCATCATGTACATTTCTAAACATAGGTGCAATATTGAGTGGATGCCTGATGATCATGGAGCCCCTTGTTCTAATACTTAAATGGCAAAGTTCCTCAGCTTTCCTTAAACTAACTTTCTCTGTTGCCAATTTCTTTGCTCCACTCACCCATTTACTCTGCTGAGTATGTTTATATACACTCACTTTTTGATGCTGTTTTGAAAATGGAAAAAAAACTGAGATAAATTTAAAAGGGTAAGAAGAACATTTTTACTACCCATATCACCCCTCCCCAAAGGCAGCATAGCTTAGTTCCCAGAAAGACCCCTTGACCTATAAATTCCCATGGGGAAAATGAGAATGCAGTGATTGAGTGCCCAGCATTCCCAGCCACATGGGACAGTGATCAAAAAGTCCATTTTTTCCCATCCTACTTAGAATACTGAACTTATCGGGCTGGCTAGGGGTGGGGATAGCCTGGGAACAGGGAATGGAGGTGGAGTCTTATAGCAACAAAGACTGAGGATTCATCAAAGGACCAGGTATCATACTAACTGATTTGTAGACCACAACAGACAGCCCACCCATGAGCTGCTTGGGATACTTCAGTTGCAAAACTCCCCAACTGGCCCATAAGCACCCCAAGCACTTTGAATAGCTTGCCCACACCTATGGTCAAATGCTTGTGCATGTCTCTATGGACAGCAAGTGAAAGATCACACAGACAGCTCCTAAGCGTACACAGAAAGCTGGCCCAACTCTGTTGGTTTGGGAGGAGAGACGAAAGCTTGAACATTTAAGGGCATAACTAAATAAACTATAAGGAAAAATAAACTATAAGATTTAAAACGTGGATTGGTTTTGTAGGATCAAGAAAAGGTATATAATTTCAAGAATTTCCCCTTAAGCCCTGGCTGGTGTAGCTCAGTGGATTGAGCATGGGCTGAGAACCAAAGAGTTGCCAGTTCAATTCCCAGTCAGGGCACATTCCTGAGTTGTGGGCCAGGTTCCCAGTACCGAGCATGCAAGAGGCAACCACACATTAATATTTTTCTCCCTCTCTCCTTCACTTCCCCTCTCTCTAAAGACGAATAGATAAAATATTTTTAAAAAGAAGATTATAAAAAAGAGAATTTCCCCTTAAGAAGGAACAAGAACAGTAGACAGGGCACATCCATTGAAAAGTTCTGAGAGAGCCTCAGAATCTCTAGCAAGTGACAATGAAGGTGTTTCTCTCTCAAAACCAGTTAGTGAAGCCTAGAGAAGATGACTTATGTCCCTAATTGAGAAGGTAACAATGCAAGACTTGAAGGAATGCTAAAAAGCAATGAATCATAATACTCCCAATTAAACAAAATAATTTCTAGTATCTGACAACAAAAAATGGAGATTTATTAATTTCCTGACAAAGAATTAAAAAATAATTCTTTTAAGACAGCTCAGCATGGTAAAAAAGGACACAAATAGGCAACTAAATAACATTAGGTAAATAATATATTAACAAAATAAGAGGTTCCACACAGATATAGAAACCATGAAAAAGTAACAAACTGAATTCTGAAGATAAGGAATACAATGAGTGATGAGCAAACAATACACTTGACCAAGCAGAAGAAAGACACTATGAATTATAGAGCAGTCATTTAAAATTGTACAGTAAAAGCAGAGCAGAAAAAAAGATCTAAAAAAGAATGAGAAAACCTTATGGGGTTTAGAGGAACCAGCAAAAGAACTAATACAGGTTTTCCTCAGATATAGTAAGGTTTCCATTCTAGACAACCACAGAAAAACTAAATATCATCATAAAGCGAGTCAAACAAATTTTTTGGTTCCCTGAGGCATATATACACTATACACTGTTGTGTACTTTATTTGTATACAATAGCATTATATGTAAAAGAAAAAATGTATATAACTTAATGAAAAAAAACAAACTTCATTGAAAAAAAAAGAAAGAAAAACAAACAAAAAAAATCCAACCTAACCTTCATCTGAGCCTTCAATGATTTGTAATCTTTTTTCTGGTAGAGAGTCTTGTTTTTTATGGTGAAGTGTAGATGGCTGCTGACTGATCAGGTTGTTTGTAGCAATTTCTTAAAATAAGACAGCAATAAGTTTGTCACATTGATGGACTCTTCCTTTCATGAACAGTTTCTCTATAGCTTGTGATGCTGTTTGATGGCATTTTAACAACAGTAGAACTTCCTTCAAAATTGGAGTCATATCTCTCAACTGGTAATAAGAAGCATTTGATGAAATTAAACACTACTGATTTTTTTAACATTATGAAATAGAAATATAAGAGTACATTCTAAATTTTATAAGGAAAATATTTTTTAAAATACAATTAATCTTATGCCTACTGGTAAAAGATTAACTGCATCCCTCTAAAATCAAAAACAAGGCAAGAATGTCTACTTTCACCACTTTTATTCAACATAGTACTAAAAGCTCTAGTTAGTGTAACAAGGCAAGGAAAAGAAATGACCATATAATTTAGAAAAAAAGAAACAATGATGCTACTATTTCAGAAGACATGATAGCCTATGTAGAAAGTCCAAAAGAATCTACAAGAAGTAAAACCTCCTAGAAATATAAGCCTGTTCAACAATATCTCCAGATACTAGTAAACACACAAAAATCAAATCTACCTCTATATATCTATGTACTATCAGTGAACACATAGATAGAAAAATTAAAATGTAATACCATGTACCATTAGTAGTAAAGTAAAATAAGTGTAGTTTGAACATTATATGTACTGGACTTATAGGGTAAAATGCTTATTAAACCAATCAAATGTGATGTAAATAAATGATGAGACAAACTTTGGTTCATAAAGATAAAGCATAATAAGAACTTCCGGCCAAGATGGAGGCATAGGTAGTTGCACTGTGCCTCCTCACACAACCAAAACTAAGGACAACAAAAATTGAGAAACAAGAAACAACCAGAACAGAGAGGAAAGAACTGAACAGAAGTCTGACTAACATACATCCAGACCGGTAAGGAGGGGTGGAGTCGGAGGCCTACAGAGAGGGGTCGAGGGGTCCTGGCAGGAAAAAGCGGTGGCTGGCAGACGCAGACACGCAGGGCGCAGATGGCAGTTGGTGGACCCAGGAAGTGCAGGGGCAGCTGACGGACCCGGTGGCAGACCCTGGATGCGGGAGGCAACGAGCAGACCCAGTGAGGTGCACAAGGCAGCTGGCTGTCCGCAGCCACACATTCGCACACAGACAAACTAAGCGAAAACGGGCAGTGACACAGACCGCGTAAACCAGGGCCCCAGCACCAGGAAACAAAGCCTAAGAGCACCAACTGAAAACACCTGTGGGAGTTGAGGCCGGGAGATTCCCTCAGCCTCGCAGGAGGCTCCTCGGGGAAACCCCCACAGTCCAAGAAAGTACACAAGCCCACCCGCCCGGGAGCCAGCACCAGAAGGGCCCAATTTGCTTGTGGGAAGTGGAAGAGGGGACTGAAGTCCTAGAGAGAGCAGAGCAGGGGCCATTGTTCCCTCTCAGACCCCGTCCCCACATACAACGTCACAACCCAGCAACTGGGGTGCCCGCCCCAGTGAACACCTAAGGCTCTGCCGCCCATAGGTAACAGCCGCAACCAGACCAAAGGAAAATAAAAAATAAAAAAGATGGCTGAAACAGAATTAAAATCCCCAGAACCAATTTTTTTAAGTGACCAAGAGATAGCCAACCTATCAGATGCACAGTTCAAAGCACTGGTGATCAGGAAGCTCACAGAATTGGTTGACTTTGGTCAGAAATTAGATGAACAAATGCAGGCTACAATAAGAGAAATGAAGGAAAATGCACAGGGAACCAACCAATAGTGATGGGAAGAAAACTGGGACTCAAATCAATGGAGTGGACCAGAAGGAAGAACGGAACAACCAAACAGAAAAGAATGAAGAAACAAGAATTCAAAAAAATGAGGAGAAGCTTAGGGACCTCCAGGACATCTTTAAACATTCCAACATTTGAATTATAGGGGTACCAGAAGGGGAAGAGGAAGAGCAACAAATTGAGAACTTATTTAAACAGATAATAAAGGAAAACTTCCCCAATCTGGCAAGGGAAATAGACTTCCAGGAAGTCCAGGAAGCTCAGAGAGCCCCAAAGAGGTTGGACCCAAGGAGGAACACACCAAGGCATATCATAATTACATTAGCCAAGGTAAAAATGAAGGAGAGACTTCTAGAAGCAGCAAGAGATAAGGGGACAGTCACCTACAAAGGAGTTCCCATCAGAATGTCAGATGATTTCTCCAAAGAGACCTTGCAGGCAAGAAGGGGCTGGAAAGAAGTATTCCAAGTGATGAGAGCAAGGACCTACATCCAAGATTGCTCTATCCAGCAAAGCTGTCACTTAGAATGGAAGGGCAGATAAAGTGTTTCTCAGATAAGGCCAAGTGAAAGGAGTTCATCATCACCAAGCCCTTACTATATGAAATGTTAAAGGGACTTACCTAAGAAAATGAAGATTAAAAATATGAACAGTAAAAAAAGACTTCAAATTCACAGTTAGTAACAACCATACCTAAAACAAAAGCGAACTAAGCAAACAACTAGAACAGGAAGAGAACCACAGAAATGGAGATCACATGGAGGGTTAGCAACAGGAAAGTGGGAGGAGGAGAGAGGGGGAAAAGATATAGAGAATAAGTAGCATAGACAATAGGTAGAAAATAGAGAGGGGGAGGGCAAGAATAGTATGGGAAATGTAGAAGCTAAAGAACTTATGACACATGGACATGAA
>PVIA01014392.1:0-27268 GCA_004024845.1 Tonatia bakeri
AAGTTCACTTGCATGGCATGCAGAGTCATAGTGAGGCAGGATAGTAAGCTAGGAAAAGTCCTAGGCAAGAAGAATGGGGAAACTGAGGCAAGAAAATAAGGCAAAGCCAAATAGTCTGAAAAACTTACAGCCCACTGGTGAATCACAAGACCTTATCTCCCCTAACCAAGGACACTTGAGAACAAATGGTTTGTACCTCCCCACCCCAACCAGAGGATACACAGCTTAAATCACCCTGGTCAGGGGAAAATACACAAGAGACACCCAATTAATGCCATTTGTACCAGATGAACCCACAGACAGAAGAAGTCAAGGGAGAAAAAACAACAACAGCAAAGAAAACATTAGAGCCAGACACACCTAAGAAAAAAAGTAAAACAGTGGAGCTGACCAGAGGATAATCCCCAAGTCCTCATGTGCCCATTTTGGTGCATCAGCATATCAAAAACACCCATGGAAAGCTGGTGAATACTCTGCTGACAGCCTCTCCTAGATTATCACCCAGAAAGAGAGATAAAAACCCTCCAGACAGAGACCTGGGGCAGCTTGCTCTAGTGCGTACCCACAGCCTGGCTTCAGACATGAACTTTTTTCTGTCCTGAGCTCTAAAGTGCCCTTTAGATTTTCGGCCAGGGGAGCAGAGGGCAGCACCAGCTTGTCTCAGGCTTCTCCCCCATCCTGACTTTAAGGCCCCCTTTTTCCTGACTCTCCAGTGAGCTGACAGCTGCCCCTCCTATGCTCACTTCTGTCTCTGGGAGTTTTACTTTGCAGTGAGCTTATTGAAACCTGGTTTGACTCACTCCTTTCCTATAACATTCCCAGGAACCAGAGCAGCCCCACCTAGGCTCTCTCCGGTTACTTCTACTCTAAGTCCTTCCTTAGCGTCACTGTTTCCAGCTTTAAGAAAACGTACTTTCAAAATCCCCTGGACTCAGGCTGTGAAATCTTATCCAGAAGAAGTCAAGCATTCACACACCACACACCACTCACCACAGTCTGTCCTGAGGCAGAACCGCTCAGGCCCAGGCCTGTCTGGTGATGACAGCTGCCAAGGGACCCAGTCAGAGTGAGTTATCAAGGCCCCCAGAGAAAACGTGGTGTGTTCACCACAGCTCCACCACCCCCAATCCTCTCTGAGTCTCCTTTTCTCTGTTCCGCACAAGGATCCCATATCAAGCACCTCATGGGTTTGCTCTGAAGATTACGCATGACCCTCTATATAGATCAATGGTGTCAGTGCCTGAGACACATAAGCATTCTTCGGTCCACAGTTACCATCATTCTATTGATTAGAGCAGAATCAATAAACCGAAGCATGTGGTTGACATAGAAGAGTTTTGTGTTTTCCTTTATGGTTTTATTCCTTTGAGTCTTGCTTAGAGAATTTTTCATTCCACAATTGTAAAAACTTCAAAACTGTTCATCTAATGGAGAAGGGTCCAAGGGTGAAGGAAAACAGACTTCACCCTTGGAGGAAATATTGGAAGGAGCAATAGATGGGGAATTCCAAGGTGGAACTCCAGAGTTTACATCCCATACTGTTGGGGACCGCCCTGCCTGGTCTCAGGAATCTGTAACTGCCTATAACTATAGCTGAGTAAAAGGCCTCTGAACCAGGAGATGCTAAAGAGACAAAACTTATTTCCCTGGCATGAACGTTGCCTGTTCATATGCCTCATTCCTTTTCATGCTTGAACAGCAGTCAATGATGGGTAACAATTCTCTTGGATAGAGAATGGACCTAAGACAGACGCGTTCACAAAGGAATGACAGGGACGAGATTCGTGGGGCTGTGGAAATAACGGGGTGATTGACAACCCCTGCCCTCTCGGCTTTGCCAATGCCTGAGTCCTTGAGAAATCCAAGTCTCCCAGCTGCCTTTGTCTCCTCTGCCCAACTCAGCCTGTTGGAAGTAACAGGGGTGGCACAATCCAGAACAGAAACGGCAGACTCCTGGGGTAATCAGGCCTAAGACATAGAATATGAAAGACCCTGTGAGATCTGCTTGCTGGAGGATGCTCTTTAATTAGAATATGAAGTCACGGGCAGGAAACAGAACTAAGCTTTAAGTCCTGTAGTCTTTTTAAATGATAAAACCCCAAAATCTCTGGCTTAGGATCCCAGTAGGAAATCTGCCAGCCCTTTTCAAAATCTAACTACTTGTAATTTGCAAACTGTATTGATATTCAAGAATAAAACCCTGCTTGTGCAGGGGGACAGGGTGCTCTCTCCCAGGGTGCTCTCCCCTAGGGGGGTTGGCCTGACACTTTGCCACTTGGAAGAGTAGCCACTCAGTCCCTACTTCTCCATAGAAAATTATCTGTGTATTATTCATTTCTCATGTTTCAATGAGCCCTCTGCAGCGTTGTGTGATCGCTGCAAGCCGGGGATCACACGTCACCGTACTTTACGAGTTTATAATTATGTACGGGTCCTACTGGAATTTGATATATGTTGTGTTCAATAAATATTTTCTGTCGAAGTAAAGACATATGTGCCTGCTTATGCTCACCAGGTTAATGAAAACGACACCAAGGATCCCAAGGTGATGTGCACAAGAACCAGCGCCAGTGAGGAGCGTTTTTGACCATTTACAACCTTCAGGTGTTGCATCACATTTTGGTTAATGTCTGCACACTCTACTTCTTAACTGCATAGTAAGTAATCTTTCTTAGACATGCTGTATTTTGAGGATGTATCTAAACCTTCACAGACAAATGAAAACCCGGACTTCCATGTGATGACAGTTTTAATATACATCAATCTATGAGTCACATGGTGTCTTCTGGTAGGCCGAGACTGAGAACTAATGACATTCTAGAGACACACTGTCTGGCATGGCAGCTACAAGACATTTATGGCTTTTAAACGAAAAGTTCAACACCTCCACACACAGGTTGCACTTCAAGTGCTCAACAGCTACCTGCAGCCAGTGGACGCTGTGTTAGACATGCAGACACAGAACAATCCCTTCTTCTAGAACATTCTATTGGACAGAACCTAGCTTCATGTTGTCTGGGCCTCCAGTCACAGCACTAGACCCATGAAAAATGAAAGGACCAAAGTCATTTCCATGACAGATGACACCAGATTTCTGCTGGGACGTGAATACAAGTGAAGCTACTGTATAAGAAACACAACCAGGTTCCTGGGGGTCTGGTGACTTCAGACACACACTGTTTACAGTTCCAAAGGGGAAACACCTCTCTCCCCACCTGCCTTCACAGACTGAGGACACTCTCTCAAATCTCATTTCCAGGAGGTGAGCTTTCTTCTAGAAGAATCCAGGGAGGATGCTCTCAGCAGAGTGTGGGGAGGCAGGGATCCCACCTCAGGGAGAGGGATTCTAGGAAGTGAAGAGGGTGGAAAGGCCAGGGTCAGTGGGGAGACTCCCCTTGGTTTATCCAGAACGACCATTCTCAAAGTGTGATCTGTGGAACCCTTGAAGTTTCTAAGATGCTTCCATGGGATCTATGAGATCAAAGCTATTTTCATAGGTTAAGGACATCCTTTGCCTTTTCACTGTGCCCACATTTGCATGGAGGTAAACTCAGCAAGAATGGAGGCTGGGATACCCAACTGCTACAGCAGGCATTCTTCACCACCACCCCCTCACAGACTAGAAAACAAACCAGTGTCACTTTAATGACTTGCTTAAAGGATTAAAAATTATTTTATATTTTTAAGATTTTATTTATTTACTTTTAGAGAGAGGGGAAAGGAGAGGGAAAGAGAGGGAGAGAAACATTGTTGTGTGAGAGAAACTGTTGCCTCTCACATGAGCCCACCCAGAAACCTGGCCCACAACCTAGGCATGTGCCCTAAAAATTGAACCAATGACCTTTCGGTTCATGGGCTGACATTCAATCCACTGAGCCACACCAGCCAGGGCTGAAAATTATTATCTTTACTAAATGAGCATCTTTAAATCAACATTTCAAACTATCTTGGCCTCCAGTTGAGATGGCTGTATAGGTAAATACAGTATTTTCATTACCTCATGACCACATCAAAATTACAATGATAGTACAAACAACCATTTTTTAGAACCACTTGAAATATAGCTGAACAGAAGTCCTCAACTAGGGAATTAAAGAAGTCACATCAATACTGGTAGTAGGCATGGAGACGTTAAAGGGACTGGTCCCACACCCACATATGGCAGATAAAATTCAGAAAGGCTATCTCGACTGTAGAGGTTCCGCCTTGAGGATGGTGGTGTTCCCGCCTCACACTACATCTCCTAGGATAGGGTTCCAGTGTCAGGAAGACAGACAACCACAACTTCGGTGGTGAAACTGGCAGGGATTAGGGTGGTGAGACAAAGGGTTTGGGGAGTCCCAGACATTCCTCTTAAAGGGCCAGCACATGAACTTACTCAGACTCACTTCTTCGGAGCTCCAGCACTGGGGCAGCAACTCAAAAAGCATGAGGGACATATAGAGGAGAACTGAATTGTCTGGCGTCAGAGCAAGAGCTGGAGGTGTGGGAGGCTTTATCTCAGACAGAAGTGCTAGCAGAGCCATTGTTCCTTTGACGAGCCCGCCCCCGAAAGAGCTGCCAGGTGTGTACCATATCTGAGTCTCCATCCACCTGGCTCACACTGTCCACCCCACCTGGTGATTCCTGAAGCCCTGCCTCACCCACCTTGCAGGCCCACTCAAGCTGTTTCCAGTGACTTTCCATGCAGACAACCTGTCTTAGCTCAAGCACTGGACTTTCCTAAAATATCTGAAGCAAGCCTCATCTGGCTGAGGCACAGTCCATTTCTACTGCTAAGTGGTCCCAGGCCCAGGATCAATGCAACTGGCCTTGGTTCACAGCTTGGCCTCTCCGAGGTGCCTCCAAGCCCAGCACAAGGAGCAGCCATCTGCAGATTACTTTGAGCTCATGCCAGGTGGCCCTGGGCAGGAGGCAGGTGGTGGCTAGCATTGGCTTGTACCTCCTGAGAGGCCCCAGATCCAGTGCAACTGGTGGACAACTTCCAAAACCAACAACAAAACATCACCCAGCTACATCCACAGCAATATACTCAAGAGGCAGACTCAGTTGTCACAGCCAGTTCTCACAGCTGATCAGCCTGGGGGAAAATCCTTCCCATTGCCAACAGCAATCCTGACTCAACTACAACACGAGGGCTCACACAGCCCAGAAAGGGGACGCACCTGGAGTCCCCCAGTTGGGTGACCAGGGATGCTGCTCCACTGGGCCCTACATGATACCTGCTACATTAGGACACTCTACCAAGACCAGGAGACATAGCAGCTCTACCTAGCACATAGAAACAAACACAGGAAGACAACCAAAATGAGGAGACAGCCTAAATGAAAGAACAGGGCAAGACTCCACAAAAAGAAGTAGATAAAATGTAGACAAAGAATCTAATACTTGCAGAATTCAAAACTCAGGTTATAAAATATTCAATGAGCTAAGGAGAAGAGTACTTAGAGCAAATATCAACAAAGGTCTAGAAAACATAAGAATGGACAAAGAAAACAGTCATACATAGAGAGAGGGAAGATGGCGGCTTGGGAGGAGGAGTCTTGATCCCCCTCTCCAGTGCTCAGGGGAGAATTTGGCCGATCTGAGGAGAAACAGAGCAGGAGACCACGGATATCGCAACATTTATGAAAATAGGGCATCAGAAGTTATCCAGATATTGAATGAACGGATGGTAGGAGGCCAGAAGGGACCCGTGCTGGGCACGATTGCACTTATATGTGGAATCTGAAAATAAGGTAATCAAGCAGAATAGACACAGACTCATAGATACAGGGAACAGAGTGATAGTTGTCAGATGGGAGAGGGGCTGGGGGACTGGGTGAAAAAGGTGAATGAGGTAAGAAGGACACACTGGTGGTTACAGAATAGTCACCAGGAAGTAAAGTGCGGCACAGGGAATACAGTCAATAATATTGTAATAACTATGGTGTCAAATGGTTACTGGACTTACTGGGCTAATCAGTTTGTAACTTACATAAATATGGAAACACAGAGTTGTGCAGAACCCAATTTAATACTGTAGATCAACTGTAATTGAAAAATAAAAAATATTTTAAAAGAAGATAACTATATCTTGAATTCATTTACAAATGAATTAACTTCTTAACTGTCCTTAATGAAAATGGAAAATAAAATAATAAATTATCTCCCATGATGACTGGGAAAGTGCACAAACACACTTCTGCTACATTGATTCCCAAGTGCCATGAGCCCAGGAAAGTGGCCTGTGAGGGCGGAGTCAGCCTCTTCTTCACGGAACAGCAAGTTCTCTTGAGAGAATGAGAGACACAGAAGCTGTGAGGACTGAGGTGTGGTGAACTGGCAAACACTCTCTCAAATGAACGTGAGCTTCTCCCTCAAGAAGAGTCAACGGGCAGTTGACACCTGACAGCACTTGTTGTCTGGATGGAATGGAAGCTCTCTGGGGAAAACCAGGGTTCTGGCAAACGTGTGTCTCATCACACAAACCAGACTATTATGCTAAGTGAAATAATCCAGTGGGTGAACAACAGATACCATATGATCTCACCAATGATAAGTGGAATCTAATAAACAAAATAAAGTAACTAGCAAATAGAACCAGAGACACAGCAACGTGGAACAGATTGACAGCTGTAAGAGGCTATCTCTGGTAACATTAACAAAT
The DNA here is from genome assembly GCA_004024845.1 of Tonatia bakeri. Classification (NCBI taxonomy): domain Eukaryota; kingdom Metazoa; phylum Chordata; class Mammalia; order Chiroptera; family Phyllostomidae; genus Tonatia; species Tonatia bakeri. The sequence continues at coordinate 6,650 of PVIA01014392.1, forward strand.
GTGACCTTTTGATGTTGTGTAATGAAGTACATCAACTCTGGGAGGTCTCTATCACCTAATTAGTGAAGCAATATATTACTTTTACATAATCACGCATCAGTATGAGAGCCACTCAAGCAATGTAACAGAATAGGGAATACTTAATGGTGTTGCTTCAGGTTCCACTTTGCAAAGAGCTTTTCAGGAACTACCACTTGTGTGGCTTTAGTGATGATCCAAGATGAATATCCACACTTGTCTGAAAAGGTTATTAAAAATGCTCCTCCTACACATTTGTGTGAGGCTGTAGATTTTTTCATATACTGCCACCTAAATAATACATTAAACATGGAAGCAATATGAAATCCAGGGCTCTTATCATGATACAGACAGGAAATGAGCCTTGCAAAAATGTAAAATATGAGCAGATCCACTCCTCTCACTATCTTGTGTATTTAGGAAATACTTATTTTTCATAAAAACAGTATTTCTGTTAAGGTGATAGGTTATTAATATCAATAAAAATGACTAATAATTTTTAAACTCTTTTATTCGTTGTATGGTAAATATTAATAGACATAACACACATGAACAAAATAATCGGGGGGGGGGTCCTTCCTAATTTGTAAGACAGTATGGATATTCCGAAAGCAAAATCTTTCAGGGTCGCTGAAGAAAACAGCACGTGGGCCTGGACTCAGGGAGACAGCGAGACAGAGTTCTCTGTGCAGGAGGAGGGGTCCGAGCACAGTTCCGGGTCCCCAGACCTGGTTCCAGGGTCTCAGCCTGAGGACAGAGACTGGGGCGGGGAAGCTCGGCATTCCGGAGTCCCCTTCTCTCTCTCTCAATTACTTCGAGTACTCATGCCTGGATACTCATGACGATTCCCCAGTTCTCACTTCCATTGGATGTCCGAACTCGAGAGCAGCCAATCAGCGTCACTGTGGTTCCTTGTATAAAGTCCGCACTGCTTACTGAAACCCATTCTCCTAGACGTGCAGGGTCTGGATCATGGGGCCGCAGGCTCCTGCTGCTCTCGGGGGTCCTGACCCTGATCGAGACCTGGGCGCGTGAGTGGGGAGCCGGAGCGAGGGGACCCGGCGGGGGCGCGGGACCCGGGGAAAGCGTTATCTGTAGCACCCCCGACCCGGACCCCAGACCCCAGCCTCCAGCCTCGGCCCCAACGCTCCCCCTTCCACACCCTCTGACCCTTATCTGTCCCCCGGGTCCCCTGCCGGACCGCGGACCCAGGACTCGCGTCCTCCCTGTCCCCAGGCACCCACACCATGAGATATTTCAGTACTTTCATGTCCGGACCGGGCCGCGGACCGTCCTGGTAGCCGCCGTTAGCTAAGTGGACGACACTGAGTTCGTGCGGTTCGACAGCGACACCGCGAATCCCAGGATGGAGCCGCGGGTGTGGTGGACGGAGCTGCGGTGGCTGGAGCAGCTGAAGCCGGACTATTGGGACGACCAGACGGGGGTCTGCAAGTTTAACGCAGAGTTGGACAGAGCGAACCTGAACAAGCTTCGCGCGCACTACAACCAGAGCGAGGACGGTGAGCCACGCACGCCCGGGTGCCGAGCAGGATCCCCATCCCCACGGATGGGCCGGAGTGTCTCCGATTCTGAGCTTCACCCCCAGGCTGCAGGACACGCCCTGACCACAACACAAACAGAGCCCGCAGGGATTTTAACCTGTTTTCACTGACGCTTAGGTTAAGTCACCCTGGTTCTGTGCGGAGCTGCCATCCCAGCCGGGCTAGGGGCGCGGCTGATCGCAGAGCTCAACTGACCTCGGGGCGGGTCAGGGTTGCACATCTACCAGGAAATGACCGGCTGCATCGTGGGGTTGGTCGGGGGCCTCCTCCGCGGGTTCAGTCAGTTCGCCTACTACGGCACCGACGACATCGCCCTGAACAAAGACCTGCGCTCCTGGACCACAGCCGGCGTTATGCACCACCATCCCCGCCCCCCATCACCTGGCGCAAGTTGGTGCGGGTCCCTGATGCTGACTACTGGTGGGGACGCCTGGAGAGGAACCGCGTGGACTGGCTTCACATTTACCTGGAGAAAGGGAAGGAGATGCTGCTACGTGCAGGTGAGGCAGGCAGATAGTTAGAAACGAGGAAGTTGCGACTGTTTCTCCAATAAACCCAAAATATGCTACAGAAAACTAAGCCAGGCATCCTGAGTTCCTGAAACAGTTATTTATAGTTACTTCACTCCCCACAAGTAGCTGGACTGGAGGCAGGAGATTGTGAGGCGGCAGTTGGAATGAAAATAAAGGAGTCTTGGGAGGAAGGCATCCAAGTAGCTGACATTTACTCCACCAACGTCCTGGATTCTGAAAATAGTCTCGGAATATCGTCATAACAATGTAGCAGGGCTTGCCCCCTTTGATCCTAAACAGCCCATAGCCCACCTTAGTATCATTATAATCTGATTGTAACGAATTAGCATTGTGGTTTCCACCACCCGAGTGGGCAATCTAGAACTACAAGTAATTGCATGCTTAGTGGCAGAAAAATTGTATCACCCCTAAAGCATACACAGTAGAAAGTAAATTAGGAATAAGGAAGAAGAACCCTTATAAAATTAAAATCCCAATGACAACAGGGATCCTTCCCTGGTCAGGGGGTCTCCCCACTCCTGTAATCTTTGCAGTGTACTGTCCTTAAAAGTTTGCTTGCTTCTTGCTGAGCTTTGTTCCTGTGATTCATTCAATTCCTTGTTCATGATCAGCAAGAACCTGGTTACCTGTGCCCACCTGTGCACACATGTGATGTTTGGAGGTGTGGGCCTCCCAGAGGAGGAGATCTGTGGGCTGGGAGGCTTCCTACAAGGAAAGGAGGAAAATGGGGCAATGTCAGAGTGTCCCTCCTGCTCGGGAGAGGGAAGAGTCCCCCAGGTCTCCTTATTCTGTGACTCACCCTCGGGCCCAGTTTTCACTAAAGGACAATAAAGAACCCAGCCTCTCTCTGAAACACCCCGCAGGAGTTCCCTCACACCCTGCAGCACCTGGTGCGCCAGGACGCTCTCCCTGGTTCTCAGGCTGAGATCTTCTCTGGAGGCCTGATTTCTGGGTCATTCAGCCTCCACCCGAGTCTGTGTCGCCCCTTAGAGACCTGGAGACTCCTATCCTAGGATCTCACTCTGATTCTGGAACTTTCCAGAAAACAGAAGATTATCCCAGATGACTTGGTCTAGGGTGGTATCTGGGTGTTGCACTCCCTTCCCTCACCCCACTGTCCTGTCCACTCTCAGGGTGGTCACATGAGCACTGCTGGAGTGTCCCATGACCATGCAAAGTTCCTGAATTTTCTCACCTTCCCCTCAGATCCTCCAAAGACACATGTGACCCGCCACCCCATCTCTGACCATGAGGTCACCCTGAGGTGCTGGGCCCTGGGCTTCTACCCTGCGGACATCACCCTGACCTGACAGCGTGATGGGGAGGACCTGACTCAGGACATGGAGCTTGTGGAGACCAGGCCTGCAGGGGACGGGACCTTCCAGAAGTGAGCAGCTGTGGCCGTTCCCCCTGGAGAGGAGCAGAGATACACATGCCATGTGCAGCACCAGGGGCTGCCTGAACCCCTGACCCTGAGATGGGGTGAGGAGGGGATGTGAGCACAGAGCCTCTCCTCAGGGTGTCCCTGGGCAGGGTCAGGACTCAGGCCTGAGGTTGACCTCTCACCTTCCCCTCACAGACCCCCCTCCTCAGACCACCATCACCATCATCGTGGGCATCGCTGCTGCCCTGGGCCTCCTTGGAGCTGTGGTCGCTGGAGCTGTGCTGTGGAGGAGGAAGTGCTCAGGTGGGCAAGGGGTGGGGCTGAGTTTCCTGTCCCCCTGGGGGTCAAGCCCAGGTGGAAGTGTGCTCTGCCTCCTTAATGGGCATCTTGTCATCACAGAGGTGCTTTTCTATCTGGGGCCTATTTGTTAACACTGGCTCTTTAGTGAGGCCTATGGAAAAGTGAAGGGCAAATTTGTCACTTGATGGTTCTAGTGATGGGGACTGATTCCCAGCTGTCACAGGTCAGAGGGGAAGGTCCCTGCTGAGGACAGATGTCTAGAGTTGTGGTAGGTCCAAACCCCACACATGTACTTTCCTTGTGTTTCTGGATCCTAACACGAGTGTTTAGTCACAGTTTCCGGAACCTTCCCTGTGCTTCAGAATATGGCTCTCCTTTAGGGTCACAGTACCCAGCCTTCCCCCTGACTTCTCATAGAATGTTTTATTCCCACACGCAGAGGCAATGAGAGCAACACTCAGGCTGCCTGTAAGTCTGGGTGTTTGGGAGGTGACGTCTGAGACCCTTGGAAGAGTGTGGGCCGGAGTCTGTGAGGGGGGCTCCCCCACCCCGTAACTCTTCTGTTGTGTCTTCCCCAAGCAGCAATGCCCAGGGCTCTGATGTGTCTCTCATAGCTCCTAAGGGTGAGACCCTCAGGGCACAGAGTGGGGGCCATTGAGACTGAGGGGTACAGCTATGTTTTGGGGACTCTCAGAGTAGAAAATTCTGAGCATGTGCTGGCTGTGGGAGAATGTGACACTTCTGAGACTGACCTGAATTTTTCACAATAACTTTCTTTGCAGGGTGACAGAGTTGCTGTCTCCGGGAGTTCATGTGAAAATAGTCACTGCAGCCTCCCCTGGGGACTTTAAGGATCCTTGTCTGCTGTTTCTGCAATCAGCATTGAAATGCTATTTAATCATTTCAACATCCCTGCATTATTTTAATATTAGTGATATATATATATATATATAAATAAATCAGAAGTAATGTAGATTAAAAGCTCCAAGGTGTATGGTTTCTGGTAGGTTTTATTCTATCTACACTTCACCCTGTTTGTTAAGCTGTTCTAAGTCACTTGAAGTTCATACACTTACCATGAGGTCTGGAGACAACCCAGGAGGGACAGACTGTGCCATGGGACAAGGGGACCTCACAGCTCCCCAGTGATGTTCCCTGTGACCACCTGTGCTCCATGCACACTATTCAGGATTTCTTCCCGCACATCTGAGTGTGACCTTCTGGACTCTTTGGCCATGGCTGGTTGAGTCCCCTGATTCTAACCAAGTGCCTCTTTGTTGCCTAAAAGTCACCCCAAGCTCCCAGGACCCCTCTTGTAGACCTCAGGATTGTCTGTGTGGAGTCAGAGAGCTGACCAATCAGAAGGTGAGAACACCTGCTTAAAACAGGAACTGTTCCAGTATCCACTGTCCTTAATCCACTGCAGACACTGCTCTCGTTCTGCAGATGCTGAGTCCTGGAAGGTTATGGCCAAGGAGCGCATGTCCTTAGTGTCTTCCTCTGAGAGTTTTTCCCCAAGAGAGAGCCCTCGGGACACAGGGTCAGTCTGGCTGCTGAGCTGACAATAGATTCAGGACACAAGGGGTCAGCAAGGCAGGAGGGAAAGGTGTGGGGAAGCTCCCATGGTTCCAGGCTGCAGGTGTTGGGTGTTCTGACGGGGCTGTGAGCAGTGGAAACAGTGGGAAGGGACTGGACACTGAATGCATTTGGAAGATGGATTTCACAGCATTTCCTAATGATTCAATCTGGGGTGTGGGAAAGGAGTCAAGGTGGACACCCCACATTTGTACTGTGCCAGCAGAAAGATGGGGTTACATCAGCAGAGGAGGAAGACACTGGCAGGAGCATGTGTGGGGGAGGGTTGGGCATTTCAAGCATTCAGCTGAAGAGAAGGTCAAGGTGAGATGTGTGTTAGAAACACCAGTGAGGTGTCAGGTTGGACAGATGAGTGTGGGGACCTTGAGGAGAAATGTCTGGGTTGGAGACATAGACTTGGAGATGATGCTATAAAAATGACATTAAAGCCATGAGCATGGATGAGGCCACCAAGGGAGCCAGCACTGTGGAAGAGGAAAAAACAAGGACTGGACACTGCACCCACCTGTCCCAACAATGGGGACATCCATCCTGGTGACTCACCCAGGTTGGTGACAGTCAGGTGTCCTTGTCACACAGTCACCATTTAGTGTTTATCATTCATCAGTAACTTACAAGGAGATATTCTGAGGTTGTCCTGCTGTGCTCTTCACCACTTCTCCACTCACCCTCCTTAGTCCCTCTCATGACTTCCACCCAAGTGAATGAAAATGTGCTGGTTGTCCCATATCTGTCCTCAACATGTATTACTAGGGTATAAAATACGGCTTAGGGAAAATAGTCAATAATGTTATCGTAATTATGTGTGGTGTCAGATGGGAGCTAGAATTATCAAGGATATTACTGAATAAGCTATATACATGTTTAATATGTATATATTTAACTCATGAACACAGAAAACATGTAATAACATGGGGACAGGGGTTGGTGCAGGTGGGAGAGGGAATGTGGGGATAAATATTGATAAGAAGATAAAAAGAAAAAAAAATAGTATCTTTTAAGTTTAAAAAGGTGCTAACATGGACATGATGCCCAACATTGTGACAGCAGTTTTTGAGGAGAAATTTGAGTCGTTTTTGACAAGCCCACAAGCCATCCTTATCTCAGACAGATTTGGAACCTCGCAATTCTGTGATATGGTAGGGCCCAGGTTGAGGAAAGGTCTTAAGTGCACATTTAAGGGTTTTTGGGGGGGGTTTCTATGTGGGGAAAGGTCATTCACATGTTGTCACATGATATGAAAGGCACAGTGTTTTCTCTACCGTGGGGTAAAGTCAAGCAGAAGATTGAGAAAGTGGCTCTCAAGTCAACGTAACAAAAATCTCAGAATGCACGCTCTCTGGGATTATCCCCTTGAGTGATTTCTGGAGCTTAATGATCCCCAATATTTTCTCATCAAAACATAAAAGGATTTCTATGTTGGATATTGGGGGCTCACTTTGTTTCAGGAAAAGCCACAGACAAGACCAGAGGTGTGAGGAGCAAGCACTGTGGGACTAGAACCCACAGGAAAAACAGCCTGGGTCACAGGGATGACAGTGTGAGGGACATGGGGATGGGGTTCTGAGTAAAGAAGGAGCTGAAGGAAACACTGTCAAATGAGCTCCTGGCCCAGATGTCTCTGCATCCCAATGACATGTGACTCTAAGCTCAGCTCCTCCCCAGGGAACAGGGAACACTTTCTCTGCCTCCTGCCCACTGCTCCTCAAGGCATCTCGGTAATGACCATCATTGTCCCTAGTCACCAGATGTGCCTGAGGGGGATCTGCATGGGACAAATTTCTGTAATTTAGAGATGCCCCAGGCTCCCCACACAGATGATGTCACTGATAGAACAGATGACATGATAGTGGCATCTCTGTGGGGAGGTCAGGATCATACCCTCTGTCCCTGTAATTGGAGTCAGAAGCTACCCTGCCTGAGGAATCCCTGCACAGAGCTGTGGAGCTCAGACCAGCCAGGTGAGGGCTGCCTTGCATCCACTCTTAGGGCAGAACCAGAAGGGGTCAGCCCAAAAGGGACTGGGACCTGTGGGTGGGCAGCACCCTGGGAGGGACTATGCTGAGCCTGCCTGATCCTGAGCTGCCCTTCCTGCCTGGGCTGGGCAGGTGGGAGATGGGGAAGTGCTGGGGCTGTTTCAAGTTGGGCCAGTCTCAGGAGGGTCTCTGAAGGTCCTTATGCCCCTGAGTCCTAGTTAGTGAGAGAAAGGTGTTGGTCCCTTGCAACCTGGGTATAGCCTTGTATGGCAGGAGCCATGGAGCTCCTCCACCCTGAACAAAATTCCACTTTTCTGAGGTCTCCCGGGTTTAGAGTTGGGTATGAGGACAGGATTGTGAATTGCCATGCAGTATTCGGTTGTGACTTAAAAATCCCAGATCATGAAATGAGATCCAATGACAGACACACACACAGCTACAGACAGAAGGACACAGAGAGGTGTCTGCCCTTCAGGGACCCCCACACACACTTGTCCTGTTTCAAATCCCCCTGCAGGAGGTGCTAGCCTCTCAGGAATTTCTGCCAGGACATCGTCACCCTCCCATGTGGTTACTGTGTGTGTGAGTGTCACTCCTGTTTCTGTCTCTCGTTGAACGGGGATGCCTCTTTGACCTCTCATAACCTGAGGCAGCAGGGAAGGAAAAATAATTTGGAATGAGATGAAGTCCCATTATTTTCCAAGTCTGCCAGAATTGGTGCATGTTATGAAAATAACTAATACATGGGTTTTTATTTAATACAATCATGAATCAGACAATTCCTTCCTCAGTAACTCAACAGGGTGCTTCACATTTGGAAATACGGTGGACCGTATGCACCTTGGGCTATGCTGTGGTCTCCATTTTTGTGTCCATAAATCCATGTGCTGAATTTATAACCCCCAGCCCTGGCCAGTAGCTCAGTTGGATGCGGGTTGGATCCTGGATGCATGAATAAGTTCAACAACCAATCGATGTCTCTCTGTCTGTCTCTCTTTCTCTCTTCCCATCTCTGTCTCCTTCCTTCTGTCTTTCTGTAAAATCAATTAATAAATTGCTTTTTAAAAAACATATGATACGCCCTGGCTGGTGTAGCTCAGTGGATTGAGCGCAGGCTGCAAACCAGGCATCACAGGTTCAATTCCCAGTCAGGGCACATGCCTAGGTTGCAGGCCATGTCCCCCAGCAACCACACACTGATGTTTCTCTCTCTCTCTCTCTCTCTCTCTCTCTCTCTCTCTTTCTCTTTCTCCCTCCCTTCCCTCTCTAAAAATAAATAAATAAAATTAAAAAAAATAAAAAACTTGGAAATTTATATTAAAAAAATAGATGATAAACCCCACACATGTTACAAGAGGTGGGGCCCTGGCAGGTGCTCAGATCATGAGGGCAAAGCGGTTGTGAGTGGGATGCGTTTCTCAGAGAAGAGGCTCCAGAGAGACGTCTTGTCCCTTCCCGTCCTGTGGAGTGACAACACAGGAAGGCCCCCACCTGTACGTGGCCATGCAGGAGCCTTGATCCAGGACTCACAGCGTCCAGAACTGTGAGCCACACACAGTGTTGCCTCCAAGTCACCTGGTCAGTGGTATTTTGTTGCAGCGACCCAGAGGGACCAAGACAGGCCGATACTGAAAGGGGATTGAGGCCCAAGTCCAGGGCTCCCTCAGAGGTCACCATGGGGGACAGGAGGGGAGGGTTGTGCAGGTCCACACTAAAGAAAAGTCCTTCCCCTCATCTGCCGGCTGACTCTGCCCCTCCGTCCAGGGCCCTCCTCCTGCATCTGTTGTCCTGGGCACAGGATGGACTCTTTAGCTGGGCTTTTCTGTCCTCCCAAAAAAGGGGAACACCGTTAGGTTCTTGGCTATAAATGTCATTTCCCCTCACCTTCTGGACAAAGGTAATTAAAATAATGATAAAGAATACTTACAGCCCTGGTGGGGTGGCTCAGTTGGTTGGAGCATTGTCCCTCAAAGCAAAAGTTGTGGTGTTGGATCCCTGGCCAGGACACACAGCCAGGTTGCAGGTTTGATCCCCAGTCAGGCGTGTGTGGGAGGCAAACAATCAACTTTCCTCTCTCACATCCACATTTTCTCCATGTCTCACTCTCTCTCCTCTTCCCTCTCTCTAAAGCCAACAAAACATGTCCTCAGGTGAGGATTAAATATAAAAACAGTGAAAGAAAGCAATACAAAATATGAGGATATTTTGTATTATATCTGAAATAAAAAAACTTGGGGCTTCACCCTCCATCTGCAAGGACCAATCACCATTTTCCAAATGAACCTGTTGGCCACAAATTAGAATTACAGAATTCTTTTTTCTTTTTCCCCACCAGTTGAAGAAAAAAAAAAAGACAAGATTCCGTCAGGTATCACACAAATTGCTGATCACCGGATGGGAGGAGGTTGTGGGGCTGGGTGGAAAAGGTGAAGGGATTAAAAAGTACAGGTTGGTAGTTACAGAATAGCCACAGGGATGTAAAGGACAACCTAGGAAATATAGTCGGTGACATTGTAATAGCTCTGCATGGTGCCAGATGGTAATTAGACCTAATGGGGGGATCACCTTGTAAATTGTATAAATATCTAATCACTGCTATACACCTAACACTCATATAATATTGTGTGACCACTGTAAAAAAGAAAAGAAAGAAACACTAGGATCCCTTTATTAAAAAATGCTTTAGGCCCTGGCTGGGAAGTTCACTTGTTTAGAGCGTCGTCCCCATACGCCAAGGTTGTGGATTTGATCCCAGGTCAGGGCACGTACAAGAATCAAGCAATGAATGTAAGTGAGTGGAGCAACAAATCTCTCTTTCTCTCTCTTTCTCTCCCTCCCTCTGCCTTTCTCAAAAATCAGTTTTTAAAAAAGTCTAAAAATAGAATCAGCTAATGGAGAAAAGAGTCATCTGGCCAAGATGGAGGCGTAGGTAGATACAGTTTGCCTCCTCCCACAACCAAAAGAAGGAAAACATCAAATTTAAAAACAAAAATAACCAGAACTGCCAGAAAATCAAACTGTATGGAATTCCAACAACCAAGGAGTTAAAGAAGAAACATTCATCCAGACCTTAGTGAGGTACAGAGATACGCAGCCTGGCAGAGAGAAATGGCTGCAAGGGGGCAGCTGAAGGATTTGAGTGGGACAGGCAGTGGCAGGACCCAAAGAAGCCCAGACCAAGGCATATCATAATTACATTACCCAAGATAAAAGATAAAGAGCTCTTCTTAAAAACTGCTAGAGAAAAGCAGACTGTTAACTACAAAAGAGTTCCCATAAGACTATAAGCTGATATCTCAGGGAAAAAAAAACTGGGCAGCCCTGGCTGGCATAGCTCGGTGGATTGAGCGTGGGCTGTGAACCAAGGCATCGCAGGTTCAATTCCCAGTCAGGGCACAGTCATGGGTTGCAGGCCATGGCCCCCAGGAACCGCACATTGATGTTTCTCTCTCCCTCTCTTTCTCCTTCCCTTCCCTCTCTAAAAATAAAAATAAATTAAAAAAAACAAAACTATGCAGACAAGGAGGGGCTGGAAAGAAGTCTTGAAAGCCCTGAAAGACAAGGATCTAAATCCAATATGAGTCTGTCCAGCAAAGCTATCATTTAGAATATAAGGACAGATAAAGTGCTTCCCAGATAAGGTCAAGTTAAAGGAGTTCATCATCACCAAGCCCTTATTATATGAAATGTTAAAGGGGCTAATTGAAGAAAAAGAAGATGATCAAAAATATGAACAGTAAAATGATAAGAAATTCATGACTATCAACAATTGAACCTAAAAACAAAAACAAAAATGAACTAAGCAAACAACTAGAATAGGAACAGAATCCCAGAAATGGAGATCACATGGAGGGTTATGGGTGGAGAGGGTTATCGGTGGAAAGGGAGATGGGGGGAGAATGGGGGAAAAGGTACAGGGAATAAGAAGCATAAATGGTAGGTACAAAATAGACAGGAGAAGGTTAAGAATAGTATAGGAAATGGAGAAGCCAAAGAACTTCTATGTATGACCCTTGGACATGAACTAAGGTAGAGGAATGGTGGTGGGGCGGGCACAGGGTGGAGGGGAATAAAGGGGAGAAAAACTGGGACAAAAATATATTTTAAAAAATTAACAAAATAAAATAAGCATAACATTCATAAATAATATGTACATAACAAAAGTGGGGTCGTTTATGTTTTTGTTTTTCTTTTTCAGAGAGAGAGGAAGGGAGGGAGAAATGGAGAGAAACATCGATGTGAGAGAGACCCATTCATCAGTTGCCTCTCTCTGTGACCAGGGATCCAACCAACATGCTTTTGCTTTGCAGGATGACACCCAATCAACTAAGCCATATCAGTCAGGACACAAAAGAGGTTTAAAAGGCCATTTGCGGGCTACAACACCATCTAATCTCACTTATGTGTGGAATCTGATAAACAAAATAGACCTCCAGCCCCAAACACAGGCCCTCAGGCCAAATACCCCTCTCAACCTGGTTTTATCCTGCCCGGATCATTGTTTCTACCTGGCGGCAGCACAGAGATCCTTGCCCCTAGTCAAGGAGGAGTTACATCTGTACAGTTCTAAAATCCCATTCGGAGCCCTGGCTGGTGGTGTAGCTCACTGGATTGAGCGCGGGCTGTGAACCAAAGTATCGCAGGTTCGATTCCTAGTCAGGGCACATGCCTGGGTTGCAGGCCACGGCCCCAGCAAGCGCACATTGATGTTTCTCTGTCTCTCTTTCTCCCTCCCTTCCCTCTCTAAAAATAAATAAACAAAATCTTTAAAAAATAATAATAATAAATAAAATAAAATAAAATCCCATTCGGCCCTTTGGAGGCAACACAAGGTTGATGTGGACCCTGGTGAAAATGAGTTTGACACCCCTGAAATGGACAGAGGCATGGACACGTGGAACAGACTGACAGCTGGAAGAGGGGAGGAAGGGAAGAGGTGGAAGAAGGTAAAGAGATTAGCCCAGAGACACAGATAAGCACCTGCTGAGGCCCAAGGGCAGGGAGTTGAGCACGGGGTGAAGTGAGCAAAAGCGGGAATTGAGACACCTGTAATAGAGTAAACAATTAAAGTAGTTAAAAAACCAAAACAAATAAATAAATAACGGGGTAGTGTGAGTCCTGGTGTTTCTCAGGTGATGCTACTACTATCCACAATCCAGTGATTCTGAACATTTTTATGCAAATCGGTGACCAACATTCCAAAGGATCCCACTTTACGACTGAGAGAGAAAATTTGGTCACTTTTGATATCCATTTCCCAAGAGAGGACCAGAAATGATATTCAGGATCTAATCTACAATGATTACATGGCAGTATTTTCTTCACATTCGTTTAAAAATAACTTTCATGCATAACTATGTCCTTCTTTCCCGGTAACTCCTCACTGTGGGGTGAGAAAATCTCATTACCTGGGTGGGAATCTGATTGGAATGAGTGGCACAGACAGGAAGTGAGTCAGGTGGGAGGAGGGGCCAGCCTGATAAAAGGGGCTTGCTGGTCGACCTCACTCCAGAGCTGAGCCAGCAGGGGAAGCAGCTGGAGACCAGAAGAGGACCTAGTGCACCAGAGGTGAGTCCATGGTTTCGACATTCCAGTTTCTACAAAAGGTTCAGCAAGTGCTGTCTGAGGCCAGCTCAGTGCTAGACATGGGGTGGATATCTAGGGACAAATGCCTTTGATAGGAAGAGTGGGCAGAACTTAGATGTTTAACACCAGGTGGCAGAAATGACACGGTCGTTTTTATTCTGAGTCAGATCGCAGAGGGGTGAACCCTGCCAGGTGGTGAGTGCAGTGTCAGCCACTGACTTCCTCTGCCTCTCAGGTTCTGCTGTGGGTCTCAGCCACACTCAGGTGGACCAGTTGTAGGATTTCTGGGTCTCAACCAGCACTGTCCACTGGATATATGAAGTCACACAGAGAGATCATCATAAATTAGTTCTTTTTAAGTTTTTTTTTTTTAACATAGTGATGTGAGGGAGAAAGAAGCATGGATTTGTTGTGAACTCACTGATGAATTCCCTGGTTGCATCTTGTCTGAGCCCTGACCAGGAGCTGAACCTGCTACTTTGGGGTATCAGGGCAATGCTCTAACCACAGGAGCTCCCCAGCCAGGGCTAACCTCATTTTCCTCCAGACACATATACAAAGTAAAAACAATCAAACAAACAAACGAAAAACAAGCCTTTCACTATAACTGGCAGAAGGCAGTGATTTCAACATCCCATCAATTTCAGAAGTTCTTTGGGAGGTGGCTTCTATTCTCCTGTCCTGTGATGTCTTCAGATTCCAGGGTATATCTTATGCTCAACACCTTTCCATCCCAGTGGCTCAATAGCCACCCCAGACTAGAGGCTGCCACAGCAGATACTCAGGTAGCCCTGGCCAGGTGGCTGAGTTTGCTTCATCATCATCCTGTATTATTGAAGGTTGAGGGGTGTGCTCCACTCAGGGTGCGTACAAGAAGCAACAGATCTCTCTCTCTCTCTCTCTCTCTCTCTCTCTCTCTCTCTCTCTCTCTCTCTCTCTCTCTCTCTCCTTCTCTCCCTCCCTCCACTTCCTGTCTGTCTCTAAAACCAATAAAAAACTGTCCTTGGGTGAGGATTTAAAAAAAATTCACAAGTAGGGTAGACACCATCTCACCCCCTAACTTACAGCCCCAGGATGAATCTTGTCTTCTTGCTAACTAGCATTTCAAAATCAGAAATTCCGAGCCATGAACTATTGATATTTGTACTTAGATTGCATCTTGATTGCCTGGGAGCAGGGAGGGCAGGTGGCTATTCACAGAAACAGGGTGGAGTCCCAGGATGGATCACTCCTTGTCACTCACCATGTTCTAACCACCTGTCCCTTCCACCAGACAGCGGCCATGGCCCAACACTTTAAAGACACAAGCCGTTGCTACGTCTGCCTGACCTACCTGGAAGACCCCGTGAGCCTGAAATGTGGGTTTATCTGCTGCCTCAAGTGTGTTGACTCACTGTCGAGGGGCCCTGGGGGACACGGGATTGTGTGCTTCGTCTGCCCTGAGGTTTCTCAGAAGAGCGACATCAGACCCAAACACCAGCTGGCCAGGCTGGTGTCAGAGGTCAGGGCTCTGGAGCCCCAGCTGATAGCCGTCCTGAGGATGAACCCGAGGATGCGGAGGTTCCAAGGTGAGGTCTGGGGCCACCAACCCCCACCCTGTGAGAAAGAGTCACTTGTCAAAGCCCTCAGTCAAGGTGCTTTGCCTGGGTTCTGGCACCTGAAATGTTCGTTCTTTCCCAATGTGCCAACCTGGAAGTCTGCATTAAAACCGTCTGTAGGTTTTCTTTCTTTTTTAAAGATTTTATTTATTTATTTTAAGAGAGGGGGGAAGGGAGTGAGAGATAGTCAGAAACACTGATACAAGAGAGAAAAATCGATGGATTGCCTCTGGTAACGGCCCCGACCCAGAACCCAATCCACAATCGCCCCCGTGTCCTGACTGGGAATAAAACCAGCGTCCCTTTGCTTTCAGAACATCTCTCAACCAAGACACACAGGTCAGAGCCATCTGTGGGTGTTCAAGAAAATATAAGATTTAGCCCTGCCTGGTGGACTAAGTGCCAGTCTTAGGAACCAAAGGGTGGCCAGTTCTATTCCTAGTCAGGACACACTCCTGGGGTGTGGGCCAGGTTCACAGTAGGGGGCCCATAAGAGGGAACCACACCTTAATGTTTCTCTCCCTCTCTTTCTCCATCCCTTCTCCTCTCTCTAAAAACAAAAAACAAAAGTAATCTTTAAAAAAGAAAAGAAAAAATACATAGTCATGCCTTTGACCTATACTATCCAGTATTTTTGGTAGTCACACAGGTAGCTAGTGGTCATTTGGAACTGGAGGTCGATTGAGTAGAAATTTGATTGATTGAGTAGAAATCCGAGGCTGGGTTTTCCATAGCCTGTATCCCTAAAATCCATCCTTCCTGATTCTTAATTGTTTTTAATGTGTTTGTAAATTCTGTTCATTTTTAAATATGTTTGAATTTGATTACTGAGTAACAGTTGCCACACAACATTACAGTAGTTTAAAATTACAGCATAGTAATTAGGTATTCATATACCTCAAGAAGCGATTCCCCTTGATCAGCCTAGTCCCCACCCGGCACCATGCACATTACCCCAGTATTACTGACTGTGTTCCCTATGCTTCTCACTACCACCCTGGGCCTGTTCTGTCACTGCCCGTCTGTACTTCCCAATCCCTCCCCCTGTTTTACCTCATGCTCCAAACCCCTCCCATGTGGCAAACATCATTTTTTTTAATGTTTTCAACTCTAGTTGCATTCAATGCTATTTTGTAGCATACATCAACTGTAACTGAAAATTAAAAAATTGTTTTAAAAATTAAAGACCCGGCCTGGCTGGTGTAGCTCAGTGGATTGAGCACGGACAACGAACCAAAGGGTGGCAGGTTCGATTCCCAGTAAGGGCACATGCCTGGGTTGCAAGCCAGGTCCACAGTGGGGGCCACAGGAGATGCAACCACACATTGAAGTTTCTCTCTCTATCTTCCTCTGTCCCTTCCCCTCCCTAAAAATAAATAAATAAAATTTTTTAAAAAATTAAAGACCCCTTAAGGTGGCTCAGTTGGTTGAAGCGATTCCTGTCCACCACAAGGTTGCAGGTTCGATTCCCGCCAGGGGGCGCACGTGAGGCAACCGATGGATGTCTCTCTCCTTCCCAACACCTCCTTTCCTCCCTGCACAAAATCATGAAAAACATATCCTCAGGGAAGGATTAAAAAAATAAAAATTAAACTATAAAAGGAAAAAAGAGATAAAGCAAACAACACACTGAGCGAGGAATCTTTATTCCTGAAGGATTCTTTCTAATGCTGCGCCAACCCCATCCAGGGATCACCTTAGACGGGCAGCTCTGCAACCGAGTCAGAGTCGGAGGGAGGAGACACCCCAGTGCAGGGTCCACTGCTCCGCCTTCCAGTCTCTCCAGGCGCAGCCTGGTTGAGCTGGGGTCCCGGTTCCTGCTAAGATGTCGATGCGTCCTAATCCCAGGACTCCTAGAAAAAAAATACATATATACACATATATTTATAAATATATACACAGATTTATATATTTATTTATATAGTTGCATATAAATATAGTGTATGTATTTGTATATATAATTTTAATATAATTGAGAGAGAGAGGAAACAGAAAGCTTTGATGTCAATTTTACTCTGCAACAAGGAGAATATTCTCCATCCTTTGAAATGCCTAGTTCAGGTGTATGTGTGCACAGAATCTGTGATAATTTGTATGCTAACTTTGAAAACATGCAGCAGTCATGGTCTCTTTTTCCATGCGGAGTCCACACTAAAGGCAAGAAGCCTACTTAATCAAATAAGCAAACAGTTTAATGTAGACAGAATGCCTCTCATGACCAAGGGCCAGTTCCAATGATGACCGTTCCTTGTCTCCATGAAATCTGATGTAATCGGGGACCCCGGAAGTTTCCCAGGAAAACCCGAGGTGTGGAGTTGAAGACGAGGAAGTGAATGAGTCATGTGGGCCCCTGAGGTGGCCCCAAGGGGTGGGGACAGACCTGATGGATGATCTTTCTTTCCACAGTGGACGTGGCCTTGGATGTGGACACGGCCAACAACCACCTCTACATCTCCGAGGACCTGCGGCGAGTCTGCTGCATGTACGTGGAGCAGAAGCGCAGGGTCTGCCCTGAGAGGTTCAGCGCCTCCCTCTGTGTGCTGGGCTCCCCGCGGCTCACGTCCGGCCGGCACTACTGGGAGGTGGACGTGGGCACCAGCGCAGAGTGGAACCTGGGCGTCTGCAAGGAGTCTGTTCCTCGGAAGGAGAAGGTGGACCTCTCTTCAGAACATGGCTTCTGGACCGTGGGCTGCAGGGAGCACATCACCATCCTGGCCAGCACCAGGCCAGCGACAGAGCTCATGGTCAGTCCCGGCTTACACCGCGTGGGCATTTTCCTGGACTTGGAAATGGGGACCATTTCCTTTTATAATGTGGAGGATGGCTCCCACATTTATACATTCCCCCCGATTTCTGTGGCAGAGCCCCTGCGTCCATTTTTTGCTCCTGGAAGACCAGCAATGGGTGAAGGGAGTTTCCTGACACTCTGTCCCGGGTTCAGTCCCAGAGTGGCCAGTGCAGCTGGGCAAGGTCATGGGGCTCTAAGCACAGCAGGTACAGATGCACCCTGCGTGCGCACAGCCATGGACACCAGCCCCTCAGCTGGTGACCCAGCGCCCTGAAAAATATGGGACAGCTGTGAATCCCAAACACAGATTATGGGGAACTGTCACTTCCCATAATAAGTCCTGTTATAGTTGTTTGGGGGGACCTTCCTTGTACAATTGTGCAATAAATATGTTTTGAGCATTCACATCAATTGCCAAATGTTTTCCTTTTTATTTACTAAAATATCAACTGCATGTGTCAGGGAGGTTGTAGACAAAATAAAAATATGAGTGTGAGCCAATGGACTGAATGGTTTTCTCTGCGATGGGAAACCAGACCTACAGAAGCAGTTCAAACAGGGATGTGCCCTGGCCAGGGTGGCTGAGTTGATTGGAGTGTCCGCCCATGCACCAAAATGCCACTGGATGGATTCCGTCAGGGCTTGTGCCTAAGGAACATGAGGAAGGCAACCAGACTGAGCTTTCTCTGTCTCAGCAACAGGAGATGTGTGTGTGCCATTTCTCTCAGCAACAGAAAAGCACATTTGTTTCAAGTGCACACAGAATGTTCCGAGACCCTAGAGGAAAGCAGGAGGACTTCAGGAGTAGCTGGATACAGGAGGTTCATTGGCTTAGAAAGAATCCTTATGTTCATTTATAATGTTTGGAGTTAGTGAGGCTTCGTTAGCTTTCAGATTGGAGTGCTGAGAACTGAACAGTCAAGGAGAAAGTGTCTCAGGTGCCACAGGGGAGGCTCTGCCACAGTCCCCACTGGGCCTTTGCCCCTGGTTCCTTCCCCTTCATCACAGCAGGGTTGTGTTGCTTAGCTACCACCAGACAGGTTGTCCTTGGAGTAAAACTGGCAGATTCTTGAGGGGGAGGGTTGGATGGGGCTGCAGGTGCAGTGCTTGGGCTGATGTGCCCAGTGGCAGGCACACGGTGGGATGTTGGCATCGTGGTGGAGTGAGGACACCTCTTAAAGAGACAAATCAGACACTGAGACACTCCCTGCACAAGGGGGTCTGTGAGACCCAGGTATCAGAATGGGCAAAAGAGGGAGCCCAGCTGAAATCCCCATGGTCCCCTCCCAATCTGGCTGTAATGCCCCTGCCAGCCAGCAGAGGGGGAGAAAGCAGACATGAACTTCAGGTCATGGAATGGCTAAAACCTTGGACAGGTACAAGGACGCTTGGGTAGCAAAGCAGGGATGGCGGCCATGGGTAGGGGAAGCACAGAGAGGCACCACAATGAACTGAAAGATGGGGAACGTAGGGAAAGTAAACGCTGGAGACACAAGGCGATGAGAAACCAAAGGTAAAATGGCTGGAGAGAGTCCTCGTAAGTCAGTAATCACCTGAATGGACATGGACTGAGCTCACCAACCAAAAGGCACAGAGAAGATGAATACTTTAAAGTAGAACACACTTATGCTGCCTCTAGGACACCCAACTCACACCGAAAGACACACAGATGTGCACAGTGAAGGGTCAGAGGAAACAATCTCCCTTTAAACTGGGCAGACCTGGCCCAGAGGCTCAGGGGGTTGGAGCCTCCTCCAGTCCACCAAAGAGCTGAGGGTTCTATTCCTCCTGGGGCTTGGACGAAAGGCAACAGATTCATGTATTTCTCTCACGTCCATGTCTCTCTCTCTCTCTCTCTCTCTCTCTCTCTCTCTCTCTCTCTCTCTCTCTCACCTTCTCCCTTCCTCTGTCTCTCTAAAATCAACAAACATGTCCTCAGGTGAGGATTGAAAAGCAATGAGCAGAGGACAGGAACAGACACTTACAGACGGCTAATAGAGGACTTACTGATGGCTTACAGATGGCTAATAGTCCTGCAAAAGTACTCAATGAGTCTCTAGGAGACATGCAAATTAAAACCACGGTGAGGTATCACATCATGTCTGTCAGAAACTCTACCTTCAGTAAAGCAGCAAACCAGTGCTGGCCAGGATGTGGGGAAAAGGGAACCTCTCGCACTGTTGGTGGGAATGCACACTGGTGCAGCCCTGTTGAAAACAGTGTGGAGTCCCCTGAAGATAGTAAGTATGGAACCCCCTGTGGACACAGCGATCCTACTTCTGGGTATTTACCTGAACAAATCCAAACACTTACTTGAAAGAATATATGCACCCCTCTGTCCATTGCAGCATGATTTACAGTAGCCAAGCTCTGGAAGCAGCCCAGGTGCCCATCAGTGGGTGAGTGGATAAAAAAGTTGTGGTGCATTCACACCGTGGAACACTACCAGGCAGGAAAAGAGAATGAAATCTTGCCATTTGGGGCGGCATGGATGGACCTAGAGGGTATTATGCTGAGGGAAATATGTCAGATGGGCAGAGATAAAAATCATGTGCTTTCACTCATACATGGACCATGAGTGTTTGTTGCTTTTAAAACAAAAAGCAACAAACAAATTGATAGAGCAAACAAAAAGGAACTCACAGTCACAGCCAGCACTGCCATGGTCACCAGAGGGGAAGAAAGTGGCTGGGGAAGAAGAGAGGAGAGGGGGTCACATGTGTGGGGACGGAAGGAGAGCAGAGGTCAGGTGCAGAGCATATTTATTTCCCCGAGAGGGGCCTCAGCTGGACACTGTATAGAAGCCCTAGATGTCCCACCTGCCTGTCTCAGCGTGAACAACCCCTGTACATAAAGTGAGGGGTCCATGTGACCAGTGCGCTGGCCAGGGCAGAAGGACTGGAAGAAACAGTGGACTGTGCCCCTTGCTCCCTGTGGTTTCTCAGAAGGACGACTTCAGACCAGTGTGCTGGCAGGTGGAGCTGGTTTCTACTATGTGATTATCAACTGAGATTTCTTACTGTCAATCAAATATTACAGTGATTGCTTTCAATGTTATCTCCCTGAATTTCTCCATCATTGCTTTGTCCTCATCCCAGTGTGTACAACCAGGGAGGCTTCTCCCCACAGTCAGCATCCAGAACATGGGGACAGGCTGGTGCAGTGGGAGACTCCAGCACGAGCTCTATGAGTGATAGAGAGGTATTACAGAGTCCTTTAGGTCACATGGACAGAGGGAGACGCCAGGCCCTGAGCAAGGACACAGTGGCTTCAAGTGG